>JANEMJ010302704.1:0-41896 GCA_024361745.1 Cacatua alba
GTCCCTGCCCATGGCAGGGGGGTTGGAACTAGATGATCTTAAGGTCCTTTCCAACCCAAACTATTCTATGATTCTAAATAATCCTGTTAGTACAGCAAATTATATATAAACCAGTGGATGAATGTCTTAACCTTTATTTTGAAATACATATTTACATGCTTTTTTGTATAGTAGACTAGTAAAACACATATTGTGGCTCCTAGTGGTTCTGCTTTATTCCAGAGTGACTTGCAGCAGTTCCAGATTGAGTGTCACTGACTTAAATCAACATGATTTTTATTTATCATGCTGGTTTTTGGCTTTCCTCACAGCAATCATAAAGATGCACTTAACGTTCTTCATTGTAGGCCAAGTTTTCAACTGTGATTACTTAACAACAACAAAAAAACCTGACATAAAAAAACCCCAAACAACCAAACAAAAAAAACCCCCACGTGAAAAAGATGTAGAAAATTTTCGTTGTTTGGAATAGGGAAAGCTATTATATGTAGTACGGTATTATTAACTTAAACTGTGATGTCAAATTTTTTATCTAACCCAAATTTAAATTTTCTTTTTTTTTTAACATGCTGTGGGTGTCCCCGATACAATTTATTCCATATTGATAATAAGAAAATCAAAGCAAATATCTGCAGAATAAAATTATTTCAATGATTCTCCTATAATCTTCAGGTATGGGGTGTTTTAATTACTTGAAATAACCCAATAAGATGCGAAAACAACATTCCGTCTGTTTACAGGGTGTCCTAACTACCCCTAAAGAATCTTTAAAGCAAGTATTTTTAATGAAGTTGAAGATCTGAGAGAATTTTTTAATTATATAACTGTTTTCTTTCTGAATGTTGCATAAAAGGGGCGGGAAGGTTTGTTTGCATTTTTAACAAAAGGTATATAAAATATGCAAACAAAAGGTACGCTTGAGAAACTAGAATGGAGAATGTTCAGGATACAAAAGGACAGGATTGGGCTCTGAAACCCATCTCTACACAACGTCACTGAGTCAATGGACTCAGCAAAATTTAGTCTCGTATTTGACTGCATCTGGATGAGGTTGCCATTCCGCTCTGTAATTCAAGACTTTTTATACTAAACCAGAGAAGGCAATTAAAAAAAAGCCTCCAGTAACTCAAGTGTGTTTAGGACATTTTTCACAGGTCTCAGTTTGGAGTCCATTTCCAACAGTGGATTCAAGAACAAAGAGCCACTGGCACACCAGTGTCTTCTATACAGGTGTTTATAAAATCCCTCAAAGGTCTGTTTCATCTTACATGTATATATGACCCTATTGCATTCAGCAGTTCCTGCCCTCTTGGGTGCAGCCTGAGTTACACAACCTGCCACCAGGGTACCCCATTATGTGGTCACCAGCCTTTTGGTCTCCTGAGACTATCCCTTCCATCAGAATCAGCAGATCTCCTGAGCTTATAAACCCTGTGAAAACTTTCACACACTGCTTTGTCAGCACATAGGTATTCTCACTTCAGTCTTCTGGGCTTTGGCAACAATTTCTCTTTCCAAAGCTACAGATATGTGGCAGTAGACATTTTCACCAAAGCACATAAGAGATATCTGTCAATCAAGGGTAGCACATGGAGAAATATACACATACAGAGAAATCATGCTCCCCTCTGCCTCTCCCAGAGCACCTCTTCATTTTTTTATATGAATGCATGCTTTATATAAGGGGTTAGTATCACTCTGATTCCTAACTGAGATGTCTCAATTAAATTTTCATAGTTGGATTGGACAGGCCCTAGGTAGTTCATGATACCAAATTACATGAGGCCTACTCTGCCTGGGATATAAACTTTTAATTTCTTCTCTATCTCAAATCATGGCCAAAGATTAAGTTTTGAGTATAACATCAAGGAAGTAAAGGAAAACATTTTTAACTAGCTTTCAATAGAACTAGATTAAAGATCATGAGCATAGTCAAAGCAATACTTTGACATTTCCTAAACTTCTGTTACCTTTGGATTCTATACTCTTTCTTAACTACTATAATGCCCATTAAATACAAACCTGAAACTGTTATCACATAATTTGAACAAAAAATCAGTGACTTTACGATATTTGCTCAGCACATAAAGAGCAGAAAATGTCAAACATTTAGAATGACCATTTATGAAATTACAAGATCACTTTTCTGTAGCATCCTGAATTTGCATAGGATGTTTCAGCTATAGTGAGCTCTTTTATATTAGGACAGTAGAAATTACTGATCTTAACTCATCATTCCCTACATAGTCCCACACAAACAAAAGCATTTTACTCATAGTGCTATATATTCATACCTTTCTTTACAAGCAACCTTAGGAATATCTGCGAATGAAAAAAGTTGAAAAGAGATCTGAGAATCTTCCATGTTCATACGTGCCTAGTTAACCCATCACACCTGCTACACCATCACCAAACATTTCTAAATATCTACAGGATGTTTTGAAACTATTCCGTTCTTCACAAAGTATTAAATGTCAGGGTTTAGGGGAAAAAAAAAAAGAATCTCCTACAAGTGATTTATCTGTGGCAAAGATTTTTGTTCATTCTTATGTACAAAAAAGATGTATGATATGAGTCAGTGTTCGAGATAGATAAGATGGATTTAAAAAATTGTCCAAGATTCAGTGTTCCTACATTCCTAACCTCTTAGGATACTTCACCTACAAGACAACCAGCCAAAGCTCTGGCAGCAACATAGTTTTTAAGTATCTGCCTAACTTTAGGAAGGAAGAAATAGTTTAGTTGAATTTACTGCATTTTTCTCCTTTTTTGATGAGGGCGTTGTGCTTAAATACATTACTGAACTAAGGCCAAGGTTAGTATCTAGTTCATCTGTACCGATCAGACCTTAAGCAACCTTAAAAAGAACATTCCACAAATTAAGATTGATCAATACACACTAGACTGAGTGGCTGGAGTCAGGGCCAGAAGATGAAGTTACTGAACAATAACTAATTAATCAGCAGTGCCCCACTGGGGTCTAAAATGCTAATTGAAGCAGAACTAATACAAGTTTGAGATAAAATAACCTTGGAGTTAAACAGATCAACCACTGAGACAAAATCACTTTAAATAGGATCTGTCTCTCATCTGCCTTGGAAAGCTTCTTGTTATTAATTATTTATTGAACAACCCCTCCCCTTAGAACTTACGTGCCCAACCACCAAGGAGGATAACATAGCTTCTATGGAGCTAACATCTGCTTATTCAGAATTGAAAGCACTTCATCAAATAGTTATATCAACAGCATCATGATGAAAAGAAATGTTGGAGGCCACAAAGGGAATCTGAGAAGCTTCTTCAGCACACAACAATACAGGCAATACCGATCAGATTAACACAACATGTTATACTATGGTTCATTGTGGTTATGATATATACTATATAACTATAGACTGTAGCGAACAGTGTATTACATACAGTTGTGTAAAACTGATGTTGGCATTTGTCTTGAAAATTCTCTCGATTTTTAAAATGTTCTTTTAACTGCTCAGAGGTGATGTGAGAATCTCTTCTGAAATCTATAGCATACCACACAGGAAACGTTTGTCTAACATTCACTGGCAGGAGAATCAAGCTGGATAGGGCGCCCTCCAGAAGGAAACAGACCTGGTAACCTGACACATGGAGACAGCTGAGGTACTTAATGACCACTTCAAGCCCAGATACAACCTGATCGAAAGCCTCATTACTGCAAAAAAAGGTGATCTTAATCCCTTTCTCTCTTCCACTTAATGCATGTCTGCACTCAGCACCACTGATGATTAAAAAGAGAATACATTAATGTATAAGTATAAAGGGAAGTCTTGTTTTCACACAGATTGCAAAATGAACAAAAAAATCTATCTAATTTGCAGCACAAAAGGCAATATAAGGAATATATAATCGAAAGGTAATCCAATCATTATTATGCAATAATGAATGATTACAATTAGTATAAATAGCTATCACGGAAAACTGTATATTTAAATGTGCTTTCTTGTGCAAGTATTAAGGCCAAAGTATGCTTTATTTTTTCCCCTCATTCACAAATCTGGCATGCAAAAATGCCCAGTTACTTGCTCTATGTTCAGTAGTTGGACAATGTAGAAAGCTATGAAGTCTTACAGTACAGTAGAATTTATCCAACAAAAGTAACTATTAAATGTAGAGGACAATTAAGATAATTAAAAATCTGTCTAAAAGTGATAATTAGTTGTGACTGACGTAGTAGGAAAAGAAGTAGCACAGAAAGAAGGTGGTAAAACCAGTGATATGCTATGATACTGATGCACATGTATTCTTAATACATGTAGATGCATCAGAATAACATCTGTTCTGGAATAAAAAATATATTGCCTTTTGTTTTCAGAAGCATGTGAGTGAAAAACATATGCTAGCTTGTAAACAGATGACTCAAACTATTTAAACACTGCCTAGAACAACGCCTGCTTTCTGTTCTACAAGTGAAATGTTTACTGCATTCCGATGAAGTGCCTACATATAAACATCTGTGATCCTGAATTGTAATAATCAAAAACAAACACACAAATTGCAAGGAAATAATTCTCTGCATGACAGGGAACACATCATAGTGTTTCATCCATGTATCTTCCATTTTCCGTACAGCAACACATAGACAGTCTATACTGTGTATAAAGAATGAATACCTGAAGAAGAGAATCATAGAATTGGTTATGTTGGAAAAGACCTTCAAGATCATTGAGTCCAACCATAAACCTAGCTGCCAAGTCAACCACTAACCCATGTACCTAAGCTCCACATCTACATGTCTTTTAACTACCTCCAGGGACGGCCAGCAAATGACTTCCCTGGGCAGCCTGTTCTAATGCTTGAAGAAGAAAATAAGAGTGAAAAAGAAATATTTCACAGAATAATTATATGTGCTATATATAATCATTCTAGGCCATTACGTACTTTCCTACCTAAAAATGATATTTCAAAGCTAAGTGGATGGGAGGACTTAGATACACTTGACAATAAAATCCTCAGAACTGCTTGTACCTACAGCTACTTTATAGCTTCTCCTCGGTAGTTGCTTTAATTTGTAACCAAGTTTCTGACAGTGGTGAATCTCCATTTGCATATTTAATGAGGTGATTCTAGCCCCACCAGTAGTGCCATGTGGTTCAGTGGCCTTTTTTAGAAGTTACTACATGAATGAAAACTATACATCGGTGCTTTCCCCTCCTTCTGTCTTACATGATGATGGAGATGGATCCAGCCCCATCCCCCCCTACGCTATTAAAAGCCCTTGCTCAAGGTACCTCTAGCAGGTATCTCAGTACTGGTACGCTGTCTATAGCGTATCTTGTAAGACTATATCTGAGCCTCACACAAAGTCAACTGAGGACATGGCTGCACATTTTATTACATTTTTATGCATTTGTCAAAGCTTCTTCAATTAAAACCTATCTGGGACATTAAAAAGCTAGGCTTGTATTCTCCTTTTATCTGACTTACAGCTGAGATATCTCATAGCTGAGTGGAGGCAGAAATCTCCAGCTGGCCTAGATTCAGATGCTTGGGAATGCAAAGGGGTGGAACATATGCCCTATCTGTTCCTTTTCATTTTCTGCTCTTTGACTGAGGCAGCCAGCAGGGTTGTGAAATCCTATTTTAGATACCTACCTATCTCCTCCATGGCAGCTTGTCAGTAATTCTCAGACATTAACTATAGTGGCAAGCAGAACAGTTGAAAGCTAGGAGCTACAGTACATGAGCAAACTGAAGTCCCTTGGTACCTTTCACATTCACTTTACATAGTGTGATTATAATGGAAGATATTTTGAATATCATTCAGTGTATATCAAAAGTATTGTTTCTGGTTTTGATCATGATCAATAACATGCATTATCTTGTAGAAGACAAAGGACACCTTTCCCAAAGAGCTTGCAAAATAAGCAGTAGCTGCAGAAAAGACAATATGCACTAAAGCCCTTGGGTGTTCTATTTTCATGAATATAAAAATCTAGTTTTATGTGTATCTCAAGAGAAGTGAATCTTTAATGGAGATTTTAATGAGGAAAACGTAGCAATAGAGAAGTGTAATACTTTCACCTGGGCCTCTTTCTGAGCTCTCACCTCTGCAAAGTTTTTCTCAACAATCTTAAACCCTTCCCAGCCACAGCACTGCCTTCCTCCACTTTTGTTTCCATATCATTCGCATTATCCTATGAGGACTCAGAAATACTGTGTTGCCGATCTATTTAATAATAACCAAACCACTTCTGAACCAGCTATAGAACACAAGTATGGCTTGTTAATTACTTTAGAAAATAACCCCAATATTGTAATTGGCTGTCAGCATCTCTCAAAGTATTTGTTATAAATTGTTTACTTCTCAATCCAAAGCAACAGCATCCATATATCCAATTTATGAACTACATCTGGGCCTTGCTCAGGTCCTAAGTTAGTTACCTCTCTGCTAAGGACTGAATTCAGTGTGATATACATTTTTTCCTTCATAAATGAGAAATAAGGAGGCACTGGTGGAGACTATATGGCTAAATTTGCTGCAGCAGCAAAAAATGGAGCAATGATGCTGCGTGTATATCTGCAGAATTTGATACTGTAAATAAAATGTCATTTATTTTCCTACAGCCGCCATGAAGACTAGGAAGAAAATAATGAGTGATATTTATAGTGACTTCTTACAATACTCCCTTCTGAATTAAGTTTTTCTTAGTCTTCCATCTTACAAAAGTCAGATCACATTAATCTTATTGTCATGCATAATACTACTAAAATCATTAGTGAATTGAAAGCATATAGAGAGAGTTGTACAATCACAGGAATACTAGGGGAAATTTTGTAGAATAAATTTTAACTTATGATACCTCTTATAGAATATATATTTGTATTTGTTGTTAAACATAGATTTTCAATTAGAAAATTTTATCTCTAAAATACAATGCTAGATATCTAAAAGTAGCAAGATTTTGTGCTTTATTTCTTTTTACTCCAAATGTTTTCCTTCTCTGAATTAAATGTAGCAAGCCATTCCACGTCCAAATGAGAAAACAGGCAAAAAGATACTTTCTTTCATTTTCCTCTGCTCTCAGAATTACTGAATTTAAAAGAAATTAGGGATTGGCTTTTTCTTTCTGTTAGTAGCTTTTTCAGAATCCTTTACTCGTGGTGTCTTTTAAGTTTGGTGGGTTTGGTTTTCTTTGTAGATACTTCAACTCCTAGAATAATGAAGACTGTATTCTTATATTTTCAGGGAGAGACAGATCAGTTTGATTCAGAAGAGGTATTTTGTGTCAAAATTCCAGACTTCAACTTGCTGTGCACTCTCAGGGTATATTCTCTAAGAATTTTCACAGACATTTGATGTAAAACACTTTATGCTTATACGTTCTTTTAAATAATTATCTATGAAATTTTCACTGACAAAATACACTGGACAGAATTCTTTACAATAGCAACTGCTTGCAGTCATGTGTAAATTAAACAGTCAGTAGAAGCATCTAGTCTGAGTAAGTTTTACTGCTGTGGCTTCTGTGGGAATTTGACTTTTAGCCACATATCATCTCCCAGCAAAAAAGTTTCCCCCCCAAAAAAAAGGAAAAAAAAAAAACCAAACCCAAAACACACACATACAATAAAAAACCCCAAACAAACAGATTTCCATTCCTGCATTTTCTTTTCAGAAACATCTTTCTTGCCCATTCTCCAAAGGAGTAAATTTGACTGCCATGTACTGTTCCACTTTAAAGATCATACTCTGTAATCAAAATCAAGCAATTCTATCTTTCCTTTACTGAAGAAATCACTCAAGCAAATGAGTTGAGGATTTTAACCTTAGGCAGTTATGTTTTTTATCTCCGCAGGCACATGCAAAAGATTTCAGATCCAATGCCCATTCTTTAGACCTTTATATAGACATGTATATATGCATATATAGAAATCTATGTATGTATGCATACATGTTCTTATCAACATCAGATTTGATTTTTGTGACATGAATTGCAATTTTGCCTAAATAAATTAAACAAGTGCCTTCCCTAGTACAATTCAACATGTGAAAGAGGCAGGCAAGTCCTGAGTCATGAATATCTGCAAAGTGGGTTTGAGAGGATTTTACTGTGCCACTTAGTGTTTTTTACCTCATAAGGTTTTTCAAACACAGTGCTTGATTTTGTAAAGGCCACAGGAAAACAACTGTCCACTAGTTTCTTACAGACTTTTAGAAAGAGTAATTAATCCAGTAAAGGATTAGATATCTGTTAATGGCATTTTTCTGGAATGTCAATTTTATGTTACTCTATGTGGATCAAAACAACGTAGGAAAGGTCAAGTTAATGAAATGCAGAAATCGTGCTATACTTATTTAGAAAGTAGGAACAATATATAAAAAGGATTCTGTACAATAATGTTTTCTAGTTTTTTAGAGATACTTCATAGTAAATGTTGTAGTTGCTTAAAAAGAACTAAAATTCAGCTCATGACTCACTTTTAACTGTCATTTTATCTGCTTTATATCACCCACCAGAATGACATAGATAAAAGCGCTGCATTTCTGAGAAGGATTAGATCACACTGACACAAAGGTGTTTTTAAACACATATGTCATGGCGGTAGATGGGAGCCCTTACAGGGAATGACTCACGCTCCAAGAATGTCAGCTTCACTTTGCATTTTAATACTTTTAAAGTAAACAAGAACTGTCTCATATGGTCTTACAGGTCCCGGCAGTGAATCATCAGGTAAGAGGAGGGGAGGTTGGGCAGAAGAGAAAGGGTGGGGAACCAGAAGATGAGGAAGAGAGGGAGGAAGGAATAGTATAAATAGCAAAAATCAAATGATTCAGGAAAATCATATGCTTCAGAACAATTGGGATTTTTTCCAAGCTTCATTATAAAGAATTTTCTATTTCCATTCAATATAATATGTGCGATAAAAAAAGGAAAAAAGAAAATGAAAATAAATCCAAACAGAACAAGGTGAGATATGTATACCAGGTGTACCATATGGTTATGTATCATACTCTAACAAGGTAGAAACATAACAAAAATAAGGCCTTTTCTCAACAAGCAAGTGAAAGGCCTGAAAATGTGAAAAAATTTCCAGCATATTTCATTTAAAAGTTTTTCTAAAGAATAGTAAAACAGTGCAGACATATTAACAGACATGAGCTGGTTCCAGTCTTAATGTTCACTTAAAAATGGTTTCCACCACTCTGACAGAGTGCCTGCAAGGCAGATGATATTTGGTGTATCATACCTATCTGTATGGTCATGCTCTAGCCATATAAAATTATATTGTTTCAAAACTTACCAACAAAATGTCTTCTGTTCTACCCAATCGTAATTTTATGGCAATATATGCAGTTGAAATTCTAATTCCTTTGTAATAATTGTTTCTTAGCATAGCATATTTGGATTACTTTAATTCTGGACTGCCTATTTAGTATTTTAAAATACATACAGTAATACCTGAAGATTCAGAATCTTCAAAGTACAAATACTTCTTCATGCCCTTAACTCCATTCTGTTATGAGATTTGTCTCTAAAAAAGGATGAAAAAAAGAAAAAGGAAAATAATAAAGGAAGAAAATGAGCTTAGAAATCGAGCATGTAATATCATAGCTTAATAGCCCAAAATTCTGTTACTATCAAATACATTATCACACATTTTGCAGACATCTTATACACCACAGAATAATAGAAACTTTAAAAGGTCCTGACAGTACACTACCGGATTTTATAACCTTCATAATAGGTCACAGGGGAGGAATTATAGATTTAGGATGAATAGCCAGAATTTTTAAACAACTAGAATTCCCAGAGTTATAGAGGTATAAAATATACTTTTCTCTTAATCCTGTATCCTGTCTTCCCAGTCTTGCTAACAGAATTTAGTTTTAGTTGTGAAATCCGGTTAAACTAGTCATGTGTATCACTACACCAATAACTGCTTGCAAACTGGTAATATCCAAGAGAAAGAAAAGCAGAAGTAAATTATATAGAAATATCATACATATATAAATAGAACTGATCTATAAATATAGAATCATAGAATGGTTTGGGTTGGAAGGAACCACAAGATCATGGGCAGGGACACCTTCCACTAGACCAGGCTGCTCAAAGCCTCATCCAGCCTGGCACTGAACGCTTCCAGGGAAGTGGCATTCACCACTTCTCTGGGTAACCTGTTCCACGGTCTCACTACACCCACTGTAAAGAATTGACACTTGTCACTCTTCCCTTACCTACCAATGCTCTAACTCCATTGTAGAAGGCCACCAAATTTGTCAAGCACAATTTGCCCTTAGTGAAGCCATGTCAGCCATCACCAATCACTTCCTTATTTTCCATGCATCTTAGCATAGTTTCCAGGAGGATCTGCTCCATGATCTGGCTGGGCACACAGATAAGACTGATTGGCCTGTAGCTCCTTGGGTCTTCCTTTTTACCCTTTTTATAAATGGGGGTTATGTTTCCCATTTTCCAGTCAGTGGGAACTTCACTGGACTGCCACAACTTCTCAAATACGATGGGTAATGGCTTGGTCACGTTCACCCCCCAGTTCCCTCAGGACCCACAGATGCATCATCTCCTCAGATCCCATGGACTTATGCACCTTCAGGTTCCTTACATGGTCTCAAACCTAATCTCTTACATCATGTGGTTCTTCATTCTCCCAGTCCCTGCCCTTCCCTTCTACAGCTTGGGCAGTGTGTCTGGAACACTTACTGTTGAAGACCAAGGCAAAAAAGTTGTTGAGTACCTCAGCCTTCTTCACATCCTCGGTAACCAGGTCTCCCATTTCCTTCTGGAGGGGGCCCACCTTTCCATTAGTCTTACTTTTATCACTGAGGTACCCACAGAAGCTTTTCTTGTTGCCCTTGATGTCCCTGGCCAGATTTAATTCTGTCAGGGGTTTAGCTTTATGAACCTGATCCTTGGCTGTCAGACAATTTCTTTGTATTACTCTCAATCTACGTGTCCTTGCTTTCACCCTCTAGACACTGAAGATTTTATTTATTTTATTTTTACTTTTTTTTATTTTCACTTGGTTTTAAGAGGAGATTAACGGTTCTTGTTTATGAATTTTCTTGTACGCTGGAAACACTGCTATGTACCAGTCACTGAAGAGCAAAATGAGAAATAAGAACTCCAAGGGATACTTAATACCATGCGAAAAGGAAGTCAAATCAAAATACAGAAGAGCTCTCTGTGACAGAATGGACTCCTCTGGGAGGATGAGTGTCTATATTGCAAAAGATTTTGAGGGCTTTCAAAGCATCATGATTTGGATTCCCATGATTTACAAGCTGACTGTATCTCCTTGTTGAAAATGTTATCTATGAAAAAAACTTTTATTATTTGATTCTTTTCCTGAACAATCCTCTCCTGCCACTTTTAGCTTTTATAAACCATTTAGTTTTACTTCATACTGTTCTTTGTGCTTTTTATATTTTGTTTTATGTCACAAGAAGTTTTTTCCCCCATTTATACCTTTTATTACTTTCTTAGTTAACCACATGAGTCCCTTGTCCTTTGTTTCCATTATTATTTCTTAGTAGTGGTATATACTAATTTCAGAAATATTTAGATATACTTTCTTAACTTTTTAACCTTTGTTACTTCTCTAGCAGGAGCTCAAAATGACAACCCTAGAGGCTTGTATTTCCCTTTTGTGGATGTGGACATAACATTAGTAGGAGGGTTACAGTCTTCTCCATCAACTAAAGATGCCTTCCATATTTTACACACTTAACATCTAATACAACATCCTATAATTCACTTCTCTAAAGCACTTTTATTCATTTTCATTTTTCTAAATATAAGATACTACACGGAGTGATGGGAGCTTATCTCTACCCTGACTTCTGTTCAGTTCTGTTTTCTCTCAGAAGAATCTATAGCCCAAATAATTATGTAAAAAAAAAATCTGTGTATGCTGTCTTGTTTCCTAAAAAAGTAACTTCTATGACTCCGTGAGAAAACATGAACATATTGTTCCTAACTTCATCAAATAAAGGACACTAAAATGTAAAATTTTGCTTGTTTTCCTGTTTAAAATCAAGCTAAATGCTGATGTTCTGGTTCCTTCTTCAATGCTAATCAACACAGTCTAAGTTTCAGAGAAGCCTCTGTGCTTGAATTTGCCGCTGTCTTCTTGTATGACCTTAGTCTAGTTTAATGAGCTCCCTGACTGACAATGTACACGATTTTCCTACTAGGTTTCTGGGTTGAATTAATTCCATGTTAGTTGTGACTGAAAGTCATTACCATCTGACAGGTGTTCTGTGTTGTTGTCTATGAATAGTGAGTTATGGGGTTTTATCTATCCACAGTAGCTGAAAGTGAACAGGTGTCTCCATCATTAAACCACCAATGCCAAATGATATCCTTCTTGGTATTTTACGATGTGAAGAGCATCAAAAGTGAGTTCTCCCTCCCTCCATTGAACTAATCCAGCTGTTACCTGATAACAAGAGTTTTTTGTCAGAGGTCATATGACCATGTCCATGATGTCTCTCAGTATAAACATAAATTTACAAATAATTGTGGAAAGTACTGCAGTAGTCTGAACACTTAATAATTAAGCAAAAAAAAAATTTATTACTGGATCTGACATAACTACTCATGAAAAGACATGTAATAAAACATTAATACGAGTTTAAGAAAGCAGTATTTAAAAGAGTTTCCCAAGTGGTTTGATGAGAATCTAGTTTTTGCTTTCATCAACAAATTGGTACTGCAATAAAAATTAATGGGACAAAGAAAATGTAAATTTCTGCGTTTTAATCTCCTGCAAAAATGTGCTGATTTTATTTTGTGTCATTTTACAAGCCTTTAATTCCCTGTTTTAGCCTCCTTTTCTCCTGACTGTTACTGCTGAATGTAGCTGATGGCCATCTTCCTCTTTAACGTGATTGTTTTGGGGCAAACACTCTCCAAATGTTTTTGTGTATTCAGTCTGCAGACATGCCGTTTACACTCACATTCTTATCAACAGTCGTTATTCACATCATTTGCCATGGGTGGGCCATGCAGACCCTACCATACCTTGGACTTCTCTATGTCACATTTGTTTAAATGACCACTAACTCTACTGCAGGCAAAGCTTCATTCCACAGGCTCTGGTTTTAGGCCCAGTGACTTATCATAAGAGCAAACTTTACCAGTTAATATTGAGGAGAGATTCTGAGTACCTTAGCCTTTAACTTGTCCTTGGTCCCTAGCTCCCCTGCCCCACTGAGCAGCAGGCCCATGTTTTCCCTGTTTTTTCCTTTTTCCTGTCAGTGTATTTACAGAAGCCCCTTTATACCCTTCAGCTCCATACTTCCAGCTCCAGTGGAAGTTTAGCTTTGCAAACTCAATCCCTGCGAGCTCAGGCAATGCCATTATATTCTTCCTAAGTAGCTTATCCCTACTTCTGCCTTCTGTGTACTTTCTTTTTGTGTTACCTCTGTCAGGAGTTCCCTGTGCACTCATGCCTTTTTGACACCTACTCAACTCTTCTGGCTGCATGTTCTTAAAAGCTAGAATACATCCATTTCAGTACACCTGCTAGCAGCCTACCCTACCATTTCTCTGTAATCCCAACGGGATGAAAGCTCTGAACACACACACACACACACAGACCTCTAATTCTCTCTGCTTTTTTTCCATAGCATGTACATTTGCATACAGGCTTGAGGTATGGGTGCCCATTCACAGAGATTTCCTAGAGATCTGACAGCCACCTCCATCATGCAATTTCTTGGGTTCTTGGGTACTTCCTCACTGCCTCTGGCACATATACTTCTCTTCAATATTTAGTCACTTTTCACAAACCTACTGTGAAACTCTCCTACATTACTGACTCATTAACTGGGCTTTGCCTTGCTTGTCAGCTAGATCCTGTCTCTCTTCAATTGTCTGCAGTACTTAGTGAGGGTCTCCTGATTGTTAAGCCACAGTCCTTCCAGCAGCAATGGCTGGGTAGACAGGTAGGTACTGACTCACAGGATGCATCCAGGCTTGCCCAAGCCTTTCCATGTCACTGTTGGATCCAAAGAGACCATCACCTGGATTCCCCTGGCTTTCACATTAGCCATCTGAGATCTGTGCTCACAGCTGGTGCTCTCCCAGTCTCCCTTGACAATATCATTCATGGCCACATGGATGATAGAGAAGGTTTTATAACCCAAGGGCTGGACAGCATCTCAACAGCCCCTTGAAAGGTCATATTTTTAACGAGCCTACAAGTTAGTAATTTAAATTTCAAGCCACATAACAACACTGACACTCAATTTGAGAAAAGGAGAAAATAATGGTAAAAATGAAAGATAAAGAAACAGGAATGATTAAAGATCTAAGAGAGAAACCAATCCTCAAGACAAAAAAATCTGATCAGTATACCAACAAATACAAGAAAGAAAATAGTTATGTAATAATCAGTACATGTCCCAAAAGATAATTACCTTAAAAAATAAAAATATATTCATTCATAAAAACTGAAAGGGAGAAAAGATACAAGTTGAAAAAAATAACCTTTTCACAATATACTGGTAATATTTTCTATTTAATTTGACATGAAAAGAAAATATGATTTATGAATAATAGCATAACTTGGTTTTTCCATCCAGTTAAAAAGATGTTATTTACAGAAAGACTAAGTTAAAAATAAGTAAGTCAGGTTTGATAAATTAAATTATTGCATAGGGCAATGTATTATATTAAAACCTTTGCAATTTCAGTCATTCAAACCCCAACTGTGCTTCGGTAATAAAACTGAATAGTAAAACAAGACAGAGTCACATTGATTTCATATATTTTTTGTATACTGTGATACTACATACCACACAAAAAAAATCTATAATATATTAAGAAAACCAAACAAGATAACTAAAAAATGTGGCAGAAGATCAAAAAACACTATTTGTGCAGCTCCACTCTTTCATGAATTCAGGTTCCTTCTACTGATAACAGAGGGAACATGAACACTTAATTGAGGAGAAATATTTCACTTGGCCTCTAAAACTTCAGGGAAATTTGGTGCCTAAGTGAGAGAAGCCAGTTCGTACACAGAATTAATCACTTTATTCTGCTTCTCTTGGAACATTCAACCCTACAGTTCTGGTGCTTCATTAATTTTCATTAACTGCAGATCAAGTGGAGTATTAGCCCCATTTTACAGAAGCAGCAAACATTAAGTAATACACTAAAGGCAAAAGGCTATTATTTGGATATTTAGTTTGTTGGGTATTTAGTTATTTTTTAGCCAGATTTCTCCAACTATGGCAGCATATTATAGAATTTTCTATATTAAAGCATAGTCTGCACTGAATTCTCCGGATTTGTGAAACCACTAGGAATCTTTAACCACTATGCAAGGTCTCTGATTGGGAAGCCAAAAATGAAGAATGCAAACAGTTCTTGTGAAAACTTCAGGCTAAAGAACTTGTTCTTTTACCACACAGAAGCTGAGGAGCAGAAGCAAATTAACACACAGTGGTGTATTCTTCTGTTAGGAAATGCCAATACACTAGGATTGAAATATTTGGCAAGAGGTATTTCAGAGGCCACATCTTCTTACCAGCTCACCTTTTGTAATGGTCCGAACTCAATTTTGGCCTGAGAAAATACAATTGTCACTGCTCATATTTGTGACTGGGGACGTGAAGGAACTCATAGTGCTCTACCACTTTGATACAGAGTATAGATAGAGTCTGATTTGTGAGAACTTTGACAGTGCCTGGTGAAAATAAAAGCTTTGGCAGGTCAGTTGCAAAGACTAGAGTTCCTATCAAGCAAGTGAAAGTTGTAGTTTTCAAGACTGGCCAGTATTTAGCTGATACAAAAGGAACTGTTGCGCCCTTGCAATGTGGTTCCCTTGTTCTGAACCATGGAAACAATGGAACAATTTAAGAGGAAAGCAGCCAGATACTTTCGCCATGCAGAAAAATACTATCACTTTCTTGGAAATGACTCAGTAGCTTCCATTTTATTTTTCCAGTTGTTAATTGCTGAATAACTTTAAAACAACAGTGGAAACTGCAGCCTACCTAAAAGAAATCTCAAACTGAAAAAATACCAGAAAAACCCCCCCAGCAAAATCAAGACTGATGTTGGGATTTAAGCTCTCAAACAATAAGTAAGTTACTACAACCTCTGCGTCTGAAAGCTGTTTTGTACATTAAACTTCGTACTGGTTCAGGCTGGGATAGAGTTAATTTTGTTCGTAGCATCTCATATGGTGGTGGTTTAGATCTGTGACCAAAACAATGCTGATACCACACTATGTGGTGTCACTTTTATTATTCCTTTTATTTTCCACCATTCCATTGGGGATGAAAAGGGAAGCGAGTGAGCGCATGTGTGGTACTTAGCTGCATACTGAGGTTAACTCACAACAAACTTATACATTTTCAAGAAAAGAAAATAAATGTGAGCATTGTTAATAAAATATGACCTCATCATTTCCTTTTGTAATTATCCTTTCATCTGTGCACTAGATGGACATCAGTTAACACAACCAATTTCAAGAAGAAGAATGCTAAGACTGTCAAGTTGTTATGACTGAAGATCAACTGTAACAGATGATGGAATGAAGGCAATCTTTATACTATTGGTATACTCTTGTGCTATTATAATAAATGTACGTCAACAAGACATGCCTATGGTCTTTATCTGACAGTATATCAGAGTAATAAAAATAGGACAGAGATATTACATAGCTTTCATAGAACATTACTCAGAAGGGTAATGTGGGTGAAATTAAACCCTTCAACAGTAATTTCAAATTATCAATGACCTAGGATTGTTCTGTCTTTCTTTCTCTCTCTTTCTTTCATTTTCTCTTTTTTTTTTCTTTTTCCTTGAAAAAATTCTACATCCTAAGTGGACTACACATTACGTACAACATATCTTATGTATGTGTGGTTCATTGACCCTGGCCTGGCTGCCAGATCTCCACTCAGCTGCTCTCTCACTCCCTCTCCCTTACAGCACACAGGGAGAAAATGAGATGGAAATACTCATGAGTTGACATAAAGACAGGAAATCACTTGCCAATTACTGTCATGGGCAAAACAGATTTTATTTGGGGTCTTCTCCATGTGCTTGCAGGGGAATCTCTGCTCTGGCACCTGGAGCACCTCCTCCTCTACTCTCTCACCTTGGTACTGCCTCTGTATTTTGTCAGTCTTATGTTCACCATCCCTTCGCCACCTGGCATTCTTTGCCCTTTCTGAAATACCTTTTCCCTGAGGCACCGCCACCCTTGCTGCGGGGCTTAGCTGTGCCCTGCGGTGGGTGGGCTGGATCCAGCTGGAACTGGCTGTGCCCTGCAAAGGGCAGCCCCTGCCTCCCCTCACAGAGAAGAGACCTGCAGCCCGCCACTCCACTGCCAACAGCTTGCAAGACACCGTATATGCTGCCTAGAGTTTTGTTTAGCTTCCCGTCAAAGACCTGCTTTAAATTTAAATTGTAAAGCTTTTGTTTAAAATAATATTAAGCCAAATAGTTTCTACTAAATTTTAAAATGGAAAGAGAATGAGAGAGGAATAAAGAATGCTTATTACCTTTGCTGGATACTAACATTGTGCTTGTCATTCTCACATGCATCGCTCTTTTTACCTCAAAGTGTCTCAGAAGACATCAGAAAAATATAAAGGGAAATCAGCCTAGATCGTAGAATGCACATGTAGAATAAATACATGACAGTAGCTTGAGTGACAAAGAAGAAATTGAAGCCAAAAGTTTAAAACCTGAGGAAATGCCAAAGAAACAAATTCAATAAATCAACAAAAATGAATACATATTCTTCTCTCTAAAATGTCTTTTTCCTTTCTAAATTGCAAAAGCTTTTTTTATACTTCTTTCACTGTACAGTGTGTCTTCTTTATCTTTCTAAGCCTGAAAACAATATAACATTCATTTTTTCCATCCTTTCAAGTAATACAGGATCTTTACGGTTCCCAAATGCTGGGTAGCATCCTAGCCCTCATAAGTCAGTAGGAACACTGCTATTTCTAGTTCATAAAACCCAATTTTATCCTGTAACCATCTAGGTGCCTAATGCTTAGTCATTCCATTTAATATGTTTTCTTTTTTGTATTTCTTTTCCATATAAATAGAATTATATAGAATTATAAAAAGAATTCTTTTCTTCTCTATGCAACTGTGATAGCAACACTAATAAATACAATTGTCCTGTAGGCAGTCTTGTGCAATTTTATAAAAACCTTTGCAAACTTGTAAAAAGAAACTTGTAGTTTTTCATGATGCATTCTATGATGGTTTTAGTGTGTGATGGGGGAGGAAATCTTTATTTCTGGATCTAAACACTGTGAGAAAGGCTTTTGAATTATTTTCTGTCTGATGGTTTCTGAACTTTATAATAAACTCACTAATTGAAGGCTTGATCAATAAAAAGGGGAGTTTTAAATCACCAACAAAATGTGCAATAGCAGGAAGTAAAATGTAGAGGAGTTTAATAAAGAGAGTAACATATTTGCCACTCAGATGAGACTGACAGAACCTCAAAATCTAGAAATTATTATTTTGATAGTATTCAAAATATTTTAATAAATATTCCTTGAGAATTTCCTCAGGGGAAAACCAAAACAAACAAACCAAAAAACAACAACAACAAAAAAAACAACACAACACCCAAAACAAACTCACCTAACAACAAAAAAAACTCAGATTTGGAAATGCTGTACATGACATAAGAGAGAGAAGGATGTATTCAATGTCCTTGACAAAATACAGTTCCTCTTAAACTAAATATGCTAAGATGATAAAATAATGTGCAATAAACAGTTTAAAGGCTTATACATGTATTACCATTTATTTACTCCAAAAGTAATTTTCTTATGGCTATACTCCAGCTCTAAGAAGCAGATATATAAATATGCATGGTTTTTTGGAAACAGCTTTTATATCACATTAGCACTCAGCTGTTAGCAGCTAGAAGAGAAAAGTAAGAAGTGCGGGTATTCAACTGTATGTGTCAATGTTATATATGAGAGAACACAGTATTCCTCTATTTTCTAGCAATGTGTGTCAGAAAGGAAAAGCAAAGACTCATTGTCGAAGCAACCCATGTAGTCACACAAAGTATCCTAGAGACAGCTAATTTTAACAGCCTATCACAATTTGCATAAATTGGGCTCACAGATGTATGATATTTAGTTTCACCCAGCACTGTGGGGCTGTGTCAAAATTCAAATACAATGATTTCTGTTATCAAGTAACTCACAACAACTATTACGAATTATTCTGTTGATGTAAATTAACACTTGAGAATAAAATCCTTACAAGTACCAGATGCAGCCAACAGGGAAAACAAACACAAACCTCTTCTCATTTTGGCTGATCATTAGGTTTAGACTTGTCAATAAATATACTGTGATCTGTTGCTGATAAGAGTCCACATCTGTGCTTCTGAGTTCACTCTATAATATATGCAAACCAGAAGAATGCCTGGGGTCTGCTCACTTCTATTTGTTACAACGAGTAGTACTCTGACTTCCTACTAAAAAAATACTACGACGTATTCAGAAATGTACTGAATATAACACACGAGAAAATCTTGAAAACAAAGTTTTTCTACAATATTCATGCCTCCTACAGAGTATCCTTTTACTCTGTCAATCAAGTCTTCTTAGTGACCACTGATCACTGTAAATGGGAATTATTTTTTGTAAGTATGATGCAACAGTAAAAAAAGGAGGTGATACAGGACTCTAAGTGATGCAGAACCTGTGTATCTTGTTTCTTGCAAATTGGCTATTTAATAATGGAGATTCTTGTCTGAGAGGTGCTGCTTTGTAAAACCACTTCAATTAATTTTTGTATTGCTGCAAAAAAAGCAGATACAAAATTGGCTGAATAAGTGGTCCACAAATGAGGTTTATGTCTGATGTCAGCTTTGGTCTATAGAGTTCTTATTATACTTTCTTAAAGTCTAAAGACTCTACACAGTCCTTATGCTGTACCCATATGTATTGGGTTTATGTGGCAACGTTATTACAAAAGAATGTTTACATATATGAGAACAGATAGATCACAATACAATCTTTAGTTTGTCTAAGAAATGAGGTAAGAAAGGCTAAGAAACTCAATATAAATGCACTGTTTCTTTTTTTCTCTTTCCAATTTCTTTAGCTTTATCTGACTAAATAACAAGGATGAGAATAATTATGTATCTAAGAGAACTACAATGGATGTAATTAAGCATTGTTTTGCACATGGTTGACAAGTAATACAGAACTGTTTTCAAGAGTTTAGAATCCACAAAACAGGTCTCATTTAAAAATATTTCTTGGAATTACCATTTAGGTAGCTGAGATACAAATGATACACAAAACTGTCCAGCACTCCAGCACTGAGAGACCTTCATTCTGTCTATGTTCCACACTCCCTTCCAAAAACCAGGAGAAGCAATAACAGCATTTGAGCCCAACTGATCTGTGCAGCCACAGTTTCTATGGATTCTGGCTTATACATGTTCCTGAAAATAAGGCAGGTATGTCTGGAGCCAATAAGGTATTGTTTCTAAGATCTGCAGTGGTTATATCTCTTGCCTCAGGAATTGATCTGAAAAGCAGAGGACCACGATCATCTGGAAAGCCCAAGGCAACCAGTTCTGGCTCCCCTTGAAATAACATTAAAACACCGAAGGAGTTCAGGCAGTGACGGTGGGCAATGTATTTTGAATGAGACCTTAGGCGCAGTGCTCCTGGCAAGGAATAAATCAAGTAGTCCACAAGGCTTGAAGTATTCTGTGCTAAAGTGTTTATTCTATTTTTATCATTTTAAAAAATTAATATCCCCTTAAAGCTAATCAAAATTATTATACTATAAAACAGTATTAAATTCTGGTATACAAATATAGGTATAAAAAGAGCACTAGAAGGGCACTGAAGTCTGGAATGGCACAAATTAAACCTAGCCACAACATTCAGCACAAAACAGTTGTGGTTTCTTTTTCCTATTCCTAAAGGCTTCTCTTACCAAACGCTTTGAAATTTTCTCTCATTCTATTTCTATTCACTGAGATTTCTGTTCCATTACTAGAAGATTCTATACACCCCCATGATGGTCTTAGGACCATTGTGTCATCCATCTCAAAAAAGCACCTCCTAAACATCTGAAATAATTTATTTTCTCACTCAGAACATGAATCAGTACATGGTGCATCCCTTTTCAAACTTATTCCTTTTCAGAAAATTTCTGAGCCAGTTATTACATACGAAATAATTATTTCTCCTTGGGCATGTCACTTAAAAAGCAATTCATCTCAATTTTTGCTATGCCTAAATGATAGGCATCTGGCTTGGGATAGTTGCCTAGGATCTCTCTTTCCAGAAACATCTGTCTCTCTTCACTAATTGTGATGAGATCCTGGATGGCTAGTTTAGATTAGATGCTCAATTTTTGAAAACTGAAGCCAGAGAGATTATCATTCCTCTTGCTACCACAAGGATGCTTTTTATGTAAGAGTGTTACCATAGCGATTTACAAGAGCATAGAAAAACAAACATCTATGCCCTCCTTTGAACCACAAGTGCAATTACATGAAGTTTGTTTATGTGACACCAAAGCTGAGCAAGCATATCCTGAATTTCAGAAGACCTCATTTCCAAGGGTCACACCTGGTGTTAGCCACAGTTTTTTACCCTGTCATCTCTAGTTATAAGAGATATTTCTTACAGATACCGCAGAACCATAAAGTCTAGGTTAGAAGGGAAATCTGGTTATCCATGGTCATGTCTTGAATTCCAGAGTCTGGAATACTAAAAGGAGGAAGATTTTGCCAGTTCTCTGTGTGACCTAATCCAATGTTAAATTGTTTTCATGATAAAGAATTTTTTTTCTTACATTCAGAGCTACTGCCCTATCACCATTTATCTTTGTGAAAAGGGAATCTCCACCTCCTCTATAATTGTTTTTGTTGTAATTGCTCGTGTAATTACAGTCCCCCTAAGCTTTCTTTTCTCTGAATAAACCCAATTTCTTCAATCTTCCGTCATATGTAAAATTTTCCAACCCTATCACTTTGGTTGCCCTCCCTGGGATGCTCTCCAATATTTCAATGCCTTTCTTGGACTGGGTAGAATGAAACTGCTTTGATCAAGCACAGCTGAGCAACCACCTTCCTTGATCTGTTCACTATACAGCTGATGCAGTCCAGGATATGGTGTCGTCTTTATTGCCAGGGAACACGCTGCTGGTTCATAACCAGAATGCTCACCTCCGTGATGCCCAGGACCTTTCCGGCAGAGCGACACTCCTGCTTCTCATACCCCATCCTGTGCTGATGCTTGAAATTATTCTTTCCTAGTTGCAGGACTTTTTATTTATCCCTGTTGAAGTTCATGGAATTCTTGTTGGCCCAGTCATCCTGTCAAGGTCTCTCAAGGGTGACTCTTCCTCCTGATATATCTACCTCTCCTCCCAGTTTGGTATCATCCACAAAGTTGGTATCGGTGCATTCAACCCCATCATCCCAACTGTTTACTGAATGCTAACAGACGCAGTATCAACTTCTGAGCAACTCCACTTATGAATGGGTGCTACTTTGAACCATCAACTACCACTCTTTGAGCCCAGGAATTTAGCTTGTTTTCCATCTATTCTGTGATCTGCCTGTCCAATCCATACCTAAACCAGCTTGTCAACAAGAATGTTGTGGGAAATCATGTCAAATGCTTAGCTAAAATCAAGATACACAACATCCACAGCTCTGCCTTCATCCACTGAGCAAGTAGTTTCATCACAGAAGACAATTGAGTTTGTCAACAATTTACATTTGGTAAATTTGCACTGCGTTTTCCCATCACTTTCTGTGTTCACTTTGTCCTTCATGTGCTGGGAAATAAATTCCACTAGGACCTATTCATTAATTTTCCCAGGGAGGCTGAAGTAAGGCTAACTGGCCTACAGTTTCCTGGACCTTCCTTTTTGCCTTGTGCTTAGATGAATGTATTATTTTCCCTTTCCCAATCATTCAGAACCCCACCTGACCCTTTCAAAGATAACAAGTAACAATTTTGCAAGGATGTCAGACAACCCTTTTAGCACCCTGCCATGTATCCTGTCAGGCCCTATAGGTGTGTATATGTCCAATTTGTTCAGATGTTCACTTCATCATTCTTTGCTTCATCACTGCCTCTTGGGAAAAAGGCTTTGGGATTGACCTTACCCATGAAGACTGAGACAAAGAGTGCATTAAGTATTTCAGCCTTTTTACGCTGTTTATGACTAACTTGCCAGTCCCATTCAGCCGACATATTCCTTGTATGTCTTTTTTCTACTAACATACGTACAAGAGCCTTTCTTGTTATTTTACACATCTCTTGCCGATTCGAGCCCCAGCTGAGATTTTGTCCTCCTAATGTCAACTCTGAATGCTCACGCGTATTTCTATATACCTCTTTTGGAGCCTGTCCATTCCCCTCTCATATGTTTATTTCTTTATGTTTTGTTTTATTTTGATATGTAGTTACTTTGGGTTTAGTTATTTGGTTGGCTGGTTTTTATTGAGTTTGTTGTTGTTGCCAAGAGTAAAAACAAGCAAACAAACCAGCCATGTCTTTTTCTTGCAATGGAACAGTTTCATCTTTGAAATTACTAAGTTACAACAAACACAATATTTCTTCACCTTCCCCGTTACTATACTGAGTGCTAGCCATCGCTTTACACCTACCTCAGAAAATATTGCTTTTCTATACAATTGGTTTGAGTTAAAACTTTTCTTAAAAACAAACTGCAATACATTTTCCTATGCTAGAAAAAAAAAAAAAGAGTGAAAATAAAACCACAATTTTTTCTAACAGCTGCATTTAAGTAAACCTTTTGACAGTATGGAAGCTTCTTTGTATTTCCCATGTTCCTTCAAATATGATTTTACTTTAAGTATTATCCTCATGTGCTTGATAATAATTTGAAATCATGCTAATCTCTGACACAGCTGGTTTTTGTTACCTCTGTAAAAACCTTAGTATCATTGCTTCAGGCAAGGTGACATGTGTAATAACCTTCTATAATTCATGTTTAATACCTGAGTGACAGAGAGAAATCATATAATGTCCTTGATCCAAAATCCTCAACTATGCTATATCACTCTCCCTCTAGAAAATACTTCTGAAAATTGCTAAACCTAGTCCAAATTTAATAGTGCTAAAAAGTTTTATCAGCATCAAAACTGATATAATTCAAAGGCATAACTCTTAATGCCAAATTTATATTTTACAGGATTTTTTACACTCTTCTACACTCTCTTTTCTGCAGTCTAAACATCCAAAAGAGATTTCTACTACTCACATTTCTCCTGTCAAGAAAAATGGGAAGTACTTTGACACATGAAAGAAAATATCTTCATACTCAAGCTTTTATAATCTGTTCACCCTTTGAAGAGTATCTGCAAACACTAACCTTAAGGAAAATTGTATTTGGTTTGTTGTACCAAGACAGCCATCTTTTAACAATGTTACTGAAATCACATGTGCAAACATACACAATCTAAATTTTATATTATGCAAATGGCAGGATGATAAGAGAATAACTCTAGGTGGACAATGTAAAGTGTTATCTGTCAGAAGACCACCTATGTCTCAGTGCCTGAACTACAAGTTCATTGATATTGGGAGAATATTTATGGCAAGTGTAACTATCTGGTTGCCTTACTCTCTGTGTTCCCCACTATTGGCACCAGGATACGTAGCTCCACAGAACTTTCAGGTGACCTATTTAAAGCCTTAGCAACGAAATGTAGCTTTAAGATCTGAGCAGTGGGGTGAACCAGATAGCCTCCCACCTAGTTTACTCTACGATTCTGTTCTTAACTAGATATGTTGGTGTATACAAACCTTCTATATCAACCCTTTAACGGTATTAGTGTAATTTTGCTGTAAAAGAAGGTAACCACCTGAACCAGTTGCTAAAGGTAAGGAAAAGGTTAAATGAAGAAGCAAATTCCTGTATTCCAACCAAGGCTAAGTACAAATTTTAGCATTCTTTATTAATTTCCCATTGAAAAATGGTGCATCCTGTATACATTGCAGATGTTAAATACACACATATTGCTTTGTGATTACTACTACCACACTTCCTATAGAATAAAGGTACTTCTGACCTCAGGTTTAAGGACAAAAGGAAGTCAGGCTAGTGATAAGAAAAAGAAAATACTAGGATGTGTTAATACAGAAATGCAAATGGAACCAATAACATATGCCTTCACTCAAGTACGGGTGTGTCATGATTTGTATTTAAACCAGGTATTAGCCCCACATGAGCAAGTACTCATGCCAGGTAAAACTTCAGAACTATCAGAGAGAAATTGCTGCTCACTGTCACGTAAAAAATGCATTTTATAGTCAGTTAGGTTTATTTTACTTCTGTTTAAAAAGAAAAAAATGAATTAGAAAACCAGCTTGAGATTCTGTACCACTACCAAAATAGCAATGGATTTTGATTATTAGGTAGAAGCATCAATAAGAATTTTGTCTTTTACACAGACCTAATGCTAAATGCCATTCATGCTAAAGAGTTATTTGTCTGGTGGGGTTTGATGTTTTCTTAATTCTTTCTACAGCAATTGTGTTTAATCTTGTTAACGACAGATATAATAGTTTTTCTTGGGTTTATTTTCTTCTCTCCAAAAGGTAGGTGTATCAAATAAATATTCATTAGCAAAAGCACACTACGATTATATGCCAGGCTTGATCAGAACTTTTATCTGTATTACTATTTATATCAAATCCACTAAGGACAGATCAATATAATTACAATTACTTTCTTTGATACGTTATTTGTCAAAGGTAGCAGCAGAAGGGAGCTTAACGATTCCTACTAGAGAGAAAAGCATTTTACATTCCTCTACTTTGTAGATCTAAGATGGCTTGGTTTGCAAGTGAAAAAACACTGACCACAAGTGGCAGCAACTACAGGGTAAAATAAAATGCTCTGATCATAAAAATATGGACAGAACTTAAGAGATAAAAGATTAAGATTCTCATTATTGTCTTGCATTTCTTCCACAGTTTTCACCACGGAAATGGTGTTGTAAGACATTATGTTACACCATGAGAAAATACACATTGTTTTGCAGATCAAGATGGAACGAGATACATGAACTAGGTATTGGACTTCCCATAAAGGAAGTATTACTTTCTCTAATCTTCGTGAACTCAAACATTAATCTTATTCATCAGAGCAATGTTTGATTTTGTTTTGGTTTTTTTTAAATGATTTCCATTTTAAGTTGAAACCTAGGATAATCTGAGGCATAATGTTACTCATATTACTCATCATCAACATCAATGGCAAACAACTTATGACTCTCGAGCCATACGTGTTTGTTAAGCAATGTAAGTAAGCCTTTCTGTTAGGGAGGATGGAACGCATCTAGCAGGAGAGTGTTTGATACTTGCGAATTTTTTGTGTCTTGCTGCTATATGAATATTTTGTGCATAGTTCAGGAAGTCGAAAGTAGTAGATACTCCATACTTTTGTAATTCAACATTATTCCATTGAATTCCTTTACACACAGGAAAAGAGAGGAGACAAAAAAAGAAAAAAAAGAGCGTTCTGTCTATTCTGAGAATGTTCTCACAGAAAGACATATGGTAATGATCCTTCTGAATTTTAGTAATGCAAATATTTTAGAAATTCACATACAATTTTTAGGATCTAGAATTCCTTGCATGTAAACAAAAATCTAAGCAATACTTCCTTGTTCAAAGCATCTTTCAGAGAAGAGGTGCTAATCCTGTTAACATCAGAAAACTTGGTGAAATTGTAGATAAAGACATTAAGATTAAAGGTATACAAGTATGTTTTGGAGCTAAACCTTTAGTGTATGAATCATGATGTAATTAAGTTCTTAATGGTACCTATATAAAAGCTTGACAGGACATTCTTTGTGGACCAAAATTGCCATTTTAATATTTAGTATTAAAAAATACTTACTAAGGGTTAAATTTTATGTTCATTTGCTTAGAAAGATTTTAGCTTCGAGTATTTAAAGACTGGATAAATCAAAAAAGTTGATATTGTATGCAAAAAAGGTCATGTAATTTAAAGACAAAATACTCTCCAGGAAATGTCAATTGAGCTGTAAAATTCTAGAGAAATTTATGAAATCTAGTATTTTTCCTTTTTTTTTTCTTTTTTAAACTCTTCAGACTTTTACTGTTTCAGAATCTTTTCTGAAGTATTTTAGTATTTTTAATTCTCTTTGAGACAGTAATCTTCAATTGTTCTGTTGGATTGGGGTTTTTGGTTTTTTTGTTGTTTTGGGTTTTTTTTTGTGATCCATTCTGCTGTATGCTCTGGAAGAAACTAAGAAACAGGGGTTTTTTTTATGTCCCCTTATCCCCAAGCTTTAAACTAATTTACATTTTCTTTCTGATCAGTACTGAATAACACACTTCAGTTTTCAAAACATATAAAATGCTTTAGAGACTTTCATGTATATTTAATACAAGTTATAGCCTGCTGTTTATTGCCTGAGTAGTTTTTAATACTGTGAAACAATGAAAATGTCTCTTATTAATTGCTTTTGAAAAATACTCATCCATTGGGTAAGGTTTTGCCATTCTGTTCTCCTTTTAAGGACATGCCGAGATGATGAATGAACATTTAAACTAACATAAAGCTATGCATTTAAAGAAAGAATTTTAATGCCTGTTAGATACATTTAAGAAATATATAGATGACTTCATAGAATTTTTATATACCAAAGTATTGCAAGCGATCTTCAGGTTTGCATGTTTCATTTTAAAGTAGAACAACATGTTTTTAGCATACTTCATTAGTCAGTTTCACTTTTGTGCACAACAGTTTTATTGATGAAGCTCCTTTTATGCAGAAAATTAAAAAAAAAAACCTTAGGAAAATATTGCAATTGATTTTTTTTTGTCCAAGTCTTTAGTGTCACTAAACTTACTTACTTAACCATATTACATGCTTAGCCCGTGTAGAAGTGCAGTGCCTCTCTTTCTGCACTGGATGTATTAGCTTAAAGTACACACAAACTTTCAGACTGATCATTTAGTGCAGGAAAACCACCTTAACCTATCCAATGTAGCACAGCATTTTACCTTCCATCTCCTAAATGAAAACCGCACACACAGTAGAACTGTTGCTAAAGTGCTATTGCAAATTGCAGAGGAAATATTAATGGCTCATACTAAGAATATTGATTTGGGGTTTTATTGTGGTTTCTTGAATTTTTTTTTTTTGTGTGTGTTTGGTTGGGTTTTTTTAACTCATAATGAAAATTTTCAAGTTTCATTCAATTCGGTATTTGTTACAGTCATTTGTTTAAAAAACATATCGCAAAAGGCTTGCTTTACCAAATTCCCCCTATGCCTATATCATGTGTATATTGAAGTCTGAATACTAGGCATGAGTTAAATGTAGCTGTGCTATTCATACTGGCATAAATCAAAAAGCATTTTCCTTTATGAAGAAAAAAATATCAAAACTATGTGTCTAGGTGTTTGAGATGCAGAATACCTTCCTATAAACTTTGACACTGTCATTCAGAAAGCTTAAAAATTCCTTGGTAAAAAAGAGTTACAATTATTTATCAATGTAGACGTTTTTGTTTTCTCATAAGACAGACAGTTCCAGAACCGATGTGCATTCTAATAATTCAATTGTGGTTGACAGGTTTCCATCTTAAAAACATTATGGCACTGGTATTCTGTGTGAAGAAGAATTACAGTAAGTATTGTTTAGGGTAGAACTATTTACCACTTTCCTGTAGAACTTAATCAACAGGTTTAGGCTGGGTTTTTTATTTTTCTCATAAAATATTCCTTAGAAACCTCAGTTGTGCTTGTACTATGGTACTGTTGTGCATGATGTTCTTCATTCCCTAAGGCTACTGTGTTCACCTATACACTTCAGTTTAATTTGTCTATTGGTATGTGTTGCCATTTCATGAGTGAATTTTTACATCTGGGGTTCATCTCTATTGTGAAGATGATAATAAAAATTTCTATTGCTTATGCTATTGCCAATATTATGATCAGGATTTAGAAAGGGATTATTACCAAGGGCACCAGAACATTTGTAAGATGTCACACTGTTTAAAAACTTTGTATGCATTGAAGGTAGCATCATGTCACTCTTGTACGTTTTGGAAATTGACATCTAAAAAGCTATTGTGATTGAAATCTACATAGATCGTTAGTGAAAACTAAATAGAGAACCATATTAGACACTTACTCATAGCTACAGGACTACTCCTAGGACTGCTTGCCTTGGTGTTCTGGTGAGACATTTTGCGTCAGTGAAGAACAAAGTGTATTACAGGACGTATAACTTTTATGGTTCTTATTGTGATGGACTTGTTGAGGAGGAAGCACATCTATTCCACTCTAGAAAACAGATTTATCCAACATAGTAGCAGCCAGGGATGTAGTATTTGTGGATAACACTTTAGAGAACCTATCTATCTATCTCTGCAATCAGCTAACATTTTCAAGACTGTCCACAACAAAGAAGGTTGGTAATGTTCTCTAGTTTAAAGTGTATGAAAGTTGAGATTAACATTGACATTTCAAAAGCTTGCTGAATCAGTGGAAAAGTTATGACCCCGGTTTTATGGACCCCAAAATTTAACTTGACTTGCTAGTGGTCTTGTTCTGTATTTCCAGACAAAAGTCAGGTTCTAAATTTTGTTAACATTATTAAAACTAAGAAAAAATATCCTAGGATAAAGGATAATTTTTTGTTTTTTTGAAGCCCAAAATATTTTAATGGAAAAAAAATATACATCCACTTTTGTCAGTGTATAAAAGGAGAAAGCAATGAATTAGAAAATCAGTAAATTAAGTATTCTTCGTAAATGATGGGGAAAAATGCAGTAGAACTTCTGTATCTTTAGTGAAATAAAGCACCATTTCCCTTAATTTTATCAAATAATGAAACGTGTTCTCTGTTTTTATTTTAGCAACAAGACAAGCCTGCACCTCCAAGATTAAATTCATCACATGAAAGGACTACACTGTGGGTTTATCTCTGTCATCCAGATTTCTAAGTTCAAATAGGTGTTTCTTTTGTTCTCAGTAAAGATGGATCTCAAGGTTTTTCACAGGGTGTCAGCTTGACTTTTGACCCTATCCATGTCACCAGCATTTCTTGTAATTTCCAACAATTTCCATTAATTTTTCCTGTAACCCCTTGTAACTACTTCCTTCTTAACCAGTCAAGTGACAAATTCTGTAGCAGACATTCTTACTCCTTCACTCAAGTGGCCATCATTCATATACTTTGTGGTTTAATGAAATAGGGGTAAACCCCTGTAATGTGCATTGGTTCAGTTTTCTGAGTCACACAGATCCTATATGCCTGACTTACTGAATATTTGATAAGGAGATATATGAATGCACTCAATATCTTAGAAAATATTCTTATATGGCACATAATATTCCCAACTATCTGCTGGAAATATAATATTCCTTTCTATGAAACTACTAATGGTATCTGTTCAACCCTACTGCTTGATGCTTCCAAGGTGCAAATTCAAATATCTTGATTACTTTAAACCTTAATTACCATCACCAGATAATTCCCCAAAATAATTTTCATAGGTACTTCTTGTCAGCATCCCTGTAAACACCAAATCAGTATATAAAACACTTGAGACGGAGAGGAAACATTAGACTGGAAATCAACAATAAACCAAGAGCGTATTTATAAAAATTTTGAACAAAACCAGTATTTCTGAAGTATCTTCGTTATGCCTCAGCCTCTCCATTAGTTAACATACGCATGAGGGTGAACAATATCCTTATTCTCTCTGTTCAGTGCCATATTACTCACTGGGCAAAGCTGGACAAATCCCTTTGTTGGCCACTTTTACACACTGATTATTTCTAGATCAATTATTGTATAGGATTGTTGGCTGTCTAAATGCGCACTGATTTGCTACACTTTTCTGCACCGAGATAGGCAGGAAACATGAACATCTGTGAGGAAAATACAAATTAGTCCACGGGCTTAAAATCTGAGTTTACAGCAACATGCTCGTCTTAAAAGGAAATGTTAATGTAGTATTGCCATTTTCTGCATGTATCAGTCAATACTGCACTTCGTCTAAAAATATCAACAGCAGAAGCATGGAGAAAGGGAAAAAAGAACAGGAAAAAAGTAAATTTCAACTATTCATATAGGTTTGAATTCAATGTAACTGATAAAATTATTTTGCTGTGTCCAGCCCTGCCAAAATACTAAACGAAAGAAAAACAAGGAAGAAAAAAAAAGGAAGGCAGGTTCATAGTAGGAAAAAGGAGAAGTCTTTGATGATAAACCGCCAGAAGAAAAAAGGAATTAAAAAAAAAAAAAAAAGAAAAATGCCTTTAAACAAAATTACCATGTAGCTTAAAAGGAATGAAGGAATAAAATGTTGGGAAGAAGTGTGGGCTGCTACTGTAAGTAATAATGTATGATGAACATGTTGTCAGGAATTTAAAATCCTGATTTGTCTCAAACGTAATTAGGTATTTAGCTTTAGAATATAAAAGTATTTCAAGTCAGTGTGAAATACTACTGAACTAAGTAAGATGAATATTATGTACAAAAGAAAAGAGAGGAAAACAGAAATGTTGTAAAACATCAGGTTTAAAGAGCATCTCAGTGGCCCTTTTCAAGCTTTTATTGGTTATTATGAACTTATGTTTAAAAACACTGAAGGTGGGTAAAGTGCTCAAATGCAACCACAGTTTTAGTAAAAAAGGTAAATATCACATTTAAATAATGTGATAAATATTTTAAAACTAAGATTATGAGAATAAAGAGAAAAATCAGTAAACTTTTGGAGGTTTGTATTCAGAGCTAGTAAATCTATGTAAAACACCTTTAATTCATTCATAGCACCACATAAAAATGTTAATAAAAAAAGAAATTTGAAAAGGTAAACACTGGTGGCAGTTTTTCTACCTTGTGAATATGTCCTGGTTTCAGATGTAAGTTATTTTTCTCCTTCCTAGTAGCTGGTGCAGTGCTGTGTTTTGGCTTTAGTCCCAGAACAGTGCTGATAGGAACAACTAAAAACATTGGTGTGTTAAGTAGCCCTTACCTTGACTGAGGACTTTTCAGTCTCATGCTCTGCCAGTGAGGAGGGGCAAGGCAAGCCGGGAGGGAATAGAGTCAGGACACCTGACCCAAACTAGCCAAAGGGGTATTCGATACCACAGCATGTCATGCCCAGTATATAAACTGGGGGGAGTCACCTGGGAGGGACCGATTACTGCTAGGTATTGGTCACTGGATGGTGAGCAATTGTACTGGGCACACTTGGGTTTATTGTTTTGGGTGGCTTTTTCCCCCCTTTAGTTTTATATTCTTTCCCCTTATTATTAGTGGTATAGTATATTGTACTTCAGTTTTATTAAACTGTTCTTACCTTAACCCTTGGGGTTTACATTATTTCAATTCTCCTCTCCATCCCATCCGGAGTGAGGAAGAGGAGGGGGAGGTGTCCAGTTACCATCTGTGCTTAATCCACAACAGCATAACTCAGTGCAACATTTCCTCACTGTTTCTTTCTATACACTTAGTAGTACAATGGTGGGGATACTTCATTTTTTAGGATGTCAGCATCTAACTCCTGAGCACAGGAAGCAGCTGGATTCCCTTCAGCCAGCAGGGAAGTAGCTTCCTTTGGCAGCACTAACTAGTGGTTACTGAGCTGAAGGGAAGAATTCACATCCACTAAAGATATGGAGCAGAAAATTGCTTTGAAAGTAGGTACTTCGAAAGGCAGATCACTGTTTTCTCAGAGGAACGTGGTCTCACCAAAACCCACTGCTGCTCAGAGAACTTACCTAAGATATGGGAGACCCAGGAAGTTGAGTCCCAGCTCTCAGAAGAGCGATAACCCTACTGGCTCACCCTCTCCAGTGTAAGGAGCAATCTTTTAAGTGGCTCTTACAAAAGCTTACCTATTTCATAAAAGTACTGGATTGTCTCCTGAAACCAACACCAGAGTTTGAATTTACCCCATGAACAAGATATGAGAACAATAGACATGGCACTGCCAAACAGTGTCATCATTTCTTCTATTTTACTTTTCTGCTGTTACTGACCTACACTTCTCGTTAATACACATGTAACCAGTACAGGCAATTGGTTGCTAGCACTTGATTCTGTGCATCAGTGCTCTTTGCTGGCATGGGTAGTGTGAGAAATTAATTACTCTTTCTCACGGCAAAACCAGTAAAAGAGACAGAGGGAAATCCAACAGAGAACATCTCAGTTCCAAATACCAAGATACATTCTGTTCCCATTCCCCATTTTCTATCAAGCAAAAAGTGAGATTTAAAGCAGAGAGGTCACTGAGATAGAGTTGCTGAGCAGGAACATCTTTCTCTCCCATCCTTTTAGAAGTCAGGGAAGAACACAGGCAACATGCTACTGAAGGTATGTGAGGCAGAAAGGGAACTAAACACAGTTTAGACATAAAACATAATAAATTCTGCAAATGCCTAATAGCAGAAATCGAGGAGTTCACTTTACTGTAGAGAATTTATGAATCTCTAGGAGCAGAAATGAGTTTTGAGGATTTAGGCAGCTAAATTGTATGACAGAGGTGCAGCTGTGTTAATCCAAGTCTTAATCTGCGATGTTGCTAAATGCTAAACATTCTCAGAAGCATTCTTTGACAACAGATACCTCCATAGACCTAGGAAAGTCACATTGTAATATATTTTTCTGGTGTTAAAATGTTTAGACTTAAATGATAAATACTTCTGTTTCAATAAGTTTTTAAACATTTATGAAGATTGCATCAATAAGATAGACTTTGTCTTGCTACCAGGGAATACTTTTTAATGCTGGATAAAATGTTCCTAGAAGCAAGCTTTAAACTGTCAGATCATGACTAGAGATGAGCTTAGCCTATAAATAAGCCAAGCAAATTCTAAGTCGATTTTTTGAAATTGCATATTGTTAACCAGAAATTTGTATAATGGCAAAAGAACAAGGTTCAGTATGCCTGTGTATGTGTTACCCATTAGGGAGCATACCCTTCAATGCAGATAGCTTCAAATTAACATTTTTCAACAGGCCAATTTAATGCTATGCAGTAAGACAAGCATAACTTCCTCTGGCTCCCTGAAAATACGAAAGATCTGAGGAAAAAAAAAAAACATCCTTCTTTATTTCTTTGACCAGAAAAGAAATTAAGAATTCAGATAAAGAAGAGCTATTCCTACTGTCATTTTTCTAAGGGAAAAGAAGTTGGATGTTGAAAATTAGTAAGATTACAGGTACTACTGAATATCCTTGCTGAAATTTGCACAAATATAATGACACCAGTGCTATTCTAATTCATTGCCCATTAATTTTTATTATAGTAAATAGACTGATATTGAATAAGACCTTTGGAATTAAGCTCAGTAATTCAGAACTAGAGGTCTAAATGGCAGTATTCTTCCTTTGTACGGTAGATTACCTCAGATTCCTTCTACAGTTCATGAGTGAAACAGATCACTGTATTTTTGAACATTGGCATAACAGTATCTAAACTGTGTATGCCTGAGGTAAAGAAACAGTGGGAAATGAAAATGAATTACTTGGCAAATATACAAGAGAAGTTTTTACTTATTACCTAACTGTAATTTGGAGCCTAATAATCTCTAATTAGAATGGCAGCCCAATTGTAGCCCACAAGAAAGAACTAACTGTTAGATATCCTTTGTGATTATGACTGTTGTACAAAGCATTCTAAAAATTTTAAGCTGTAAGGGACAGCCACTGTGCAGCATCTGAAAGTATTTGTATATCCTCCTACTTTGGATTCCTAGTTTTAAGTCTCTCCTGAAGTTAAGCCACTATACATTTCCCCTATTTTTAAGCACATCGAATGGTAACTTTTACTTCTGAAACAAAACAGAAGGATCAGCCTCCTCTTCTGCTCTACCATGTCCAACAGTTTTCTAGTTAAAGCATTCACTCGTGATGTAAAACAGGTGCTTTTAATTGCCCTTCCAAGCCCGTGGGGCTTAAATTCACATACACCACATCTTAGAGTACCTGAGTGGTTCAATGTATTTATTATTCAGTGGTTGCTTACTGTATACACCTTACAGTAAACAGCCTGTAGGAGAAGGGTTTATACATCATTCTCACCCAGGTGTTCTCATCCCTAGATTAGACAGACCTGGCTCATCAAATGTGTAGTTTCTTTTTTGCCAGTTAAAACAGCTTCAAGAGAAAGCCTATCGACCATGTTCCCCAACTTTCCAATCTAGCGTATCAGCTCATGGCTAAAATATTTATTTGGGAGAGAGAACATAAAACTGTAAAACTTCCCCAGACAGAAGGATTTAAACTAATCTTAAAATTAATTCTTAAGCTATGCAATATTCAGTAGTTAAGTAACACTACAGGTTTTCTTAGTTGATATCTTTATTCATGTTTAAGTCTTACCAACATATTTGGTATCCACCATTTGATATCCTCTTAAAAACGGAATAGTACAATCTCCTTTGGTGAAAGAACGCGGTGATTCCAAAGCACTGTTTAACCTTAAATATTGCCAAAAATAGGAGGCTTTGGTCAGAAACAGAAGCTGAACTTTATGTATCTGGAGAAATTACTTGTGAAAAATGAGACATCATAAATGCTTAGGGGTTTTGGTTGGTTTTGGTTTTTTTTTTAACTTTTGAGGAGTAGGGTCAAAACTGAAACTTCTAAGTTTCACTTAGGGTTCCCAAATTATGTTTTTAGAGCTGGTCCTTTAAAGGTTTCAGTGCTTACAGTTCCATGAAAACTCAAGACTTTCATTATCTTGCAAGGTTTTTTGCAAAATCAAACCTTGTGCAACCAAGTGATGAAATTTTCATTCTGTGTTATTTGAGAGCTGTCTAGCAAGCTGTTCCTCATTAACTAAAGCTTCAGCCTACGCAGGGCTCCACTGAAGTAAATGGGGACCCACTTTAGAAGAAGAGACTACTTTTACTGGCCAATATGCAAGGTTAGGGTCTTTGTAAGATAATTTAAGTTTAAATTGCATTAAGTAATAAAACAAAAGAAAATCTGATTTATTTAAAGTCAGAAACAACAACATAACTGAGTCGTGAGGAATTATTTCGGATAAACTGAGTAGGATTCAGACTGCAATATAAACCCTAAAAGCCAGAGGCATACCACATCCATCTCTGAGGAAAGAAAATGATATTAAGGAACAGCCAGCAAGATTGCACAGATAACTGTATATGTGAAGCAGATTAAGAACCAAGATTTGAAGATTTAAGAAGACTATCTCAAATGGAAATGTTATGGACATCTGGTGAGAGGTCATTACATTTCCAGCTGTGTTTATTCATTTCACAGAACCTTATTTTTGGATATGAAACTTAAAACTGTGTTTTCTTCAGCTGACAACTGGAATATTACATTAGAGAAAAGAAATGCGAGATTGTATTTTGCTTACAGAATTAAGGAAATAACATTACCAGTTCTAAATTGTTGTCAGTACCAAAAGCAGAAGCAAAGCACATACATTATTCTGATTAGCTGACTATAGACTGAGTGATGCAAGACATTCAGAAGGTTGCAGTTTTCCCCATAATATAGGTCTTCAGTAAGTGAAGTTCAAACTGAGTTAGAAACAGGCAGTTAATTGAGGAGTTAACGTGTTCTATCATTTGATTTAAATGGTAGCCTGTGGACATATTTTTTTGCAATTTCTCTATCACTACTGATTTTCTAATGAGTGGTGTATTTATGAACAGTCTAAATCATGTGGTCAAACCAGACACAGTTAGGCCAGCCACAGCCCTTCATGGTACATTAGATGGAAGTGTCATGAATAACTGGAGAAGACAGTGTATATATTAGTTACGAACACATGCAATTTTTTGATTCAGCTGTTAAACTAGGAAAAAAAAAATAAATCCCCCAATATCCAAAGCAGAACAAAAAAACACCACCAGAAGGAAACCTCAACAAACCCCAGAAATTAATGGGGGGCTGGGGGGGATGGTCCCCCTTTTCTTTATCAAAAGGAAAATAAAAATATGTTTCTATTTTAGCATGAAACTCGAAGTTTTAGCAAAAAATGCAAAGTTCTTTTTTGGCTAATTTGCAAGAAATATTAAAATATTTTAAGTGTGCCTGTCTCTTATCTTACTACGAAAGACTTGTCACTGTAATCTAGATTCTGTGTGCCTTCATCTACCTGAAATTATTCAAATAGATTTCTTACAGAATCATACAAGAGTTAGGGTCATGGAAAGGATCATAGAGATCACCTAGTTCCAACCTGCCTGCCACAGGGAGGGACACCCTTCACTAGACCAGGTTGCTCAAAGCCCCATCCAACTTGGCCTTGAACATTGCCATTTTTTCCTCATCTCATTTTCTCTCCTGCTTTCCTGCTGAGAAGAGTGATGGAGGAGCTTGGAAGACACTTCCCACCCATGTCCCTGGGTTGTTTTTAATGTAAACATTTTCTTTCTTACACTGAGATTAGAAGCTTTCCAGTGAAACTTGTACCTGTTGCCACTTGTCTTCATGTGGTGCCTAGTGAAGGGAGAGACTGTCCTCCTTGTAGCTACTAGTACATTGTGGTGAACGCTCTTCTCTGAATCTTCTCCTTCATGGAGAAAATACCCAACTCCTTCAGTCTTTCCTCATTGGGCAGGTTCTCCAAACCTTTGAACATCTTCATGACCCTCCTTTGGTCCCTCTCCAGCCTATTTGTGTCTTTCTTGACTTGTGGGGACTAGAACTGGACACATTAACCCAGGTGCAGCCTGACCAGCACTGGGTAGAGTCAGATGATCACATCTTCAGCTCTGCTATTAAGGACACTGCAGATGCAGCCCAGGATCTGATGTGTCTTTGCTGCTTGCTGAAGCACTGCACTGCTGTCCTGTGTTCAGTTTGTTGACTACCAGGACCCCCATGCCCTTTCACAGCAGGGCTGCTTCCCAGCCCCACAGATCCTAGCCTATGCTGGGATCCTTGGTTATGTTATGCCAGGTGCAGTACTTTGCACTTGCCTTTCTTAAACTTCACACAGTTCTCACTAGCCCGCTCTTCCAGCCTGTCCAGGTCTTTCTGTCAAATGATGTGTCCAGGTCTTTCTGATGTGTCCACCTCACTACCCAGTATTCTGTCATCAGAAGACATGGTGAGAGTAATTCCAGAACATTTATGAAGATGCTGAACAGCATGGGGCCCAGTATCAATCTCTGGGGTACCCTGTTTGTGACAGGCTGCCAGCCTGAGTAAAAATCACTGATCGCTACCCTCTCCTATCCGTCTCGCAGACCACCCAGCCTGTATCTTGCCAGTTTGTCAAGGAGGAAGCTGTGCTAGACAATGCTGAATGCTTTGCTGAAGACCCTGTTTACTCCCTTTCCCAGATCATGTATAAATAAGAAGTTCCAACATGAAACCCTGAAGAATCCCACTGATAACATCCCTTTTTGCCAGAACTGAATCATTGTTTAAAATAGTTTTTTATTTGTCCTGCTGAATAAGAAAAAGGTGTATGTATGCTTTCATCCTTACTTACAGAACCTCTTCTTGATATCAAACGGTGCATAACAAAGAATTAAGAAAAGATTCATTTCATCTAAATCATGCCACAAGAAACAAGTTATGACTTACCAAATTCACAAAAAGTCATGCTATTATAGTTTTACTACAATCTTATTCTGAACTAATTAGATGAAATTCATATAAAGAACATCTAACTGTATTAGTCAAACTTGAAATGAATCAGCTTTATTTCAAACTGAAAGTTGCTCCCTTTCTCTTTTCCACCATGAAGAATGGTATTAATTTTCTACCTAATTAGAATGCAACATAATTCTGAAGTCTAGCATCAAATTTTATTTCTCTCTAAGATTTTTAATTAAACAAGCAACTCAGCAGATTACAGCTTTGTGCAGAAAAACATAAAAAAGGGGTTGGAATAAATTCTCACAGAATGTTCTTACCAAAGCATTCTAGATGCCGTAAGTCATAATGAGTCCAAAAAAACATCAAATATTTTCATCTTAGAGGTACTCAATTAATGATGAAAACGTATTTTAAAAATAACATAGTCAATGACTGACAGAGAGACTAACATTATTTGTGAGTAGTTTTAATGAGCTCGACTCCTAATGCAATTCAGGATATTTAATAGATATATTATCTACTTAAACTCTACAAAACTCTTGCAAATGTAAGGATGTTTTCACGATGACTATGTTACTGCCACAGAGGTAAAAGTGCCTTGGTCTACACTACACACACTGTTATTTTAGTAGAATAGAAACTGAATGCTTTTCCAAACATAGCCTTTTGTTAGAAAAACTATTTTCAAGTAAGTAAAAGTTATTCCTTACTCAACTTTAAGCACTCCATTTAGCTGCCAAAGTTAAAAGCTTAGGTATTGTATGTTCCCCGTCGCCAGTGAACACAGACAGGGGGAGGGAGGTGGTTAAAAGAAAGGAGGATAGCTGGATAGAGAGAAGCATTTCCACCTGCTCTAAAAACACTAAACTCAATGCCTAAAATAGAAGATATTGTGTCATGGTTTTGTTTTCTTTATAAAAATAATGGTAGTGGGCCCAGATGTAGGTCTCTGAGTAGAGGGGAACCAAAAGCTGTCTTCATTGTAAATATATATAATATATATTATAAAACCTGCCTGAACTTCAAGCAGAGTTGTCCAAAGTTATACAGGGATCTGTTTTGCCCCAACAATACCCCCACCAACAGAAGCATATGAAAAGACGCAAAATGGAAAAATAACAGCATCTGGTATTATGTTTATTTGAAATATAAATTTCAAATAAAATTTAAATTTATTTGAAAATAAATTTCAAATAAAATTTGAATTTATTTGATTTTTTAACTGTTTGAATGCTGAAGAGAAGTACTATTGCTTAAAATAGTTTTCCTTTTTCTCTGTGTTCTACCTGTTCCAACATTTCTTTGCTAACTGCACTATAAAAATAAACTATCACACTCCCTTGTCACAATTTGTTGTGATCTTAAGGGCCAGTACTACAGTTGGACACTGAAGGAAACAGCTACTAATTAATATTTATAATGTTCAATTCAGGAATAGTGTATCAGACATAGCAATAAATGTTGTAATCCATCTAAATTCTGTAACTCTTGAAATGACAGGCTGGAAAACACAATGCAAGACAGAAACTGAATGCCTTTTTGTCTTACTAACTGAGAATCGACTTGATGAAACTGAGATTAGAAAAGTTAGACATTATGGACTTAAGGTTTAGAAGGCAAATGTGGATTTTTCTCATTTACATTCAATATGGACCTTTATATTCCTCTTTTATACATAAAAGGATAAGTTAAGGGCAATGAGTTCAATGATTTTGTTTTAATCTCTGTCTTTCATTTTACCCAAAGGGATATTTAAACTTTGTTGTAAAATATGTATTAAATCAGCCCCCACAAGCACTAGTATGAATAAGTGTTTGCCAGAATATATATAAATCTCAAGAAACTGGATCTACAATAACTCAGGCATAACATTTTACTCTAGTCTGAAACCATCTGGGTAAGATCCAAACAGAAATGTTTGACATGAGTATAGTGAGGTGTTATTATAGTTAAGGTTTTTGTTTTCAAAAGTGCATGTGCCTGTGTACATGACATGATCAGACACAATCTTACAGATGCATGCAGAAGTCTAATACAAAATAATTTACACTTCAGATATTTTTTCCTTTATAGACGGATGTAAATCTAAATAGACTTCTCCCCCCCACTTAAGGTTTATCACAGTGGATAACTCACCAATGCTCCTTTTGATTGTGGAAGCAACATTACTTGAATCTTCTTTATTGCAGAACTTAAAGCTTTTCCACTACGCCCTAGGACTTCCCATCCAGCAGGGCCAATTTTCCTACATTTCTTTCTGTCAGTGATAGTAAGGCAATGAATATTGACTAGCACTGCTACTATACTGACCCCAGTGACACAAAAAATCACTATTTTTTTTATAGCATTACAATTTGTGTGACACTTCCTCTTTTTCTGTTGCCAAAGGGAAATTTTTTATGTGCCCATACAGCTGAGAATAGTAGTTACTAATTCTTACATCAAACGTCTCTTGGAGTAGGATATTTTCTGTGAAGTCCCTTTTTCTTTGGAAATCTTGATCAAATGTTGAGTTTGGGGCATTTATGTAACATATCAACTTTGAGAATTGACACAGAATAATATTTTCTGAGGATCTTTTCCAGTGTAGAACTTAGAGCTACCATATTTTGTCATCTATTCTATTGCTACTGCTCTTTTTAATTTTTTTTTTAATAAAGAAATATTTAACATTTGGAAGAAGCAGGATATGGGCTTTCCCTCCTCCTCCAACAGTTTTTTCTATTTCTTCAAGTCACATGTTTGCTGACACATTTACCTTCTGTCCAGAAGAAACCTAAAATATCCTTATTGCTCTTTTGTTGCATTCTGGAGTATCTACATTAAAGTTATTCTGTGGTATTAAAATCCATTTCTCCTTACATACTTTGGGTTTAATTTTAATAGACGTACATGCATTAAACTAGCAGGAACACAGTATCAAAAACCTTGTGCTGCCTTTTCACTTTTCTGCTCTGTGTTACACCATTTGACATGACATAGGGCTTTGGATTTTTTATCATTCAGAGGAAAGCCCCATTATCTTTTTGGCACTAGACTGCCACCATATTGTACCATATATATAGCACTATAGTGCTATATATACACACAGTAGATTCTGTGCTTGACAATCATCAGACAGACTGCCAAAACCCCTTTTTGAATTCAACTTACAAAATTACTAATAAAAATCAAAAATTTCAGTGTATATGGCTGATAACTCTGATTACTCTGATTACAAGTCCAGAGGAGGGCCACGAGGATGATCAGGGGGCTGGAGCACCTCCTGTATGAAGACAGGCTGAGAAAATTGG
>JANEMJ010309649.1:0-41592 GCA_024361745.1 Cacatua alba
GAGCATGAGACTCAGAAAGTCCTTGGTCAGAGTAAACATTACTTAGCAACAACTAAAAACATTGGTATTATCAGCGTAGTTCTCAGACTGAAAGTCAAAACCACAGCACTGCACCAGTTACTGAGAAGGAGAGAAAAAAAATGACTGCTACTGCTGAACCCAGGACAATGTGTTATTACGTACCTCATGCCATGGAGAAACACTAATTTGAACAGTGGGTGAGGTGGCATACCCAGGAGACTATAAAAAGAAAAAAACTGCTTTAGAATATTTTTAGTGAGCTGCAAATAATATTATGAAAATATCCTTCCATGTGGCTGTCTGAGTAACACACTCTATGGATTCAAAACTGTGAGGCAATATTATAGGCAAGTGTGTGGCAATGTTAAGCCTGAATGGTTTCAGTATTCAGAAAGGTCTGGGGAGAATTGTTCTTTCTTTTAAAAACTTATAGATGTCCACGAGTGAGTAGCTTGTGAATATTCAGCTGGAGAGCTGTTGTTTGTGTTTTACTGTGTCTTTTGACTGGTGATGCACCATTCAGATTTAAGGCCAATCAGACTCAGTGAAAACTCATAACTCTTGTTTTCCCTTTTAAAGGAAGAATTAGTGAAAACACATATTTTCCCAATCTTAATGGAAATAGAGGAAAATCTGGTATAGTACTGGACTTCAATCACAATGCCTGGGGCAATCGTCTGTGAAAATGTCTCTCCTGACACTGTGCTTCTGTTTTTCAAGTTGCTTTTAAATGAAGCCTGTCAGGAATCTATTTCAGTTAAAATAAAAATGTCCTGATAAATTGAACATGATTGTGATGGGAATGTTTCCAACTTGGAGCTCTCACAGACCCCAACCTGTAAGTAAATTAATTTGATGTAATGTCTCTAAAATCAGGTGTAAGGAACCTTTTATAGAAAGTAAATGGCATGTCATAGTTAACCCTATTCAAAACTGCGGTAGAATCTTATATTACTGACTGTGGAAAGGACAAGGAAGTTTTATTTTCGGTTTCAAATGAAGCCGAGTCCTTTCAATGTTAATAACGGTAGTATCAAAATAGGGCAGGAAGGATGTTTTAAATTTTTTTTTTTTCCTTTAAACTTCAAGGTGATTTGTCTGTGTTATTTTCAATGGTAAATCAAATAATAGAGATAGCTGCAATGGCATTCTGGAAACGTGGGACCAAGTGTTTCTTTAGTGTCAAGGTGAATTTTACAGTGATGCACATTTAAGGTACTGGGAAGTATTCTAAACTATTTTATTAATGTTAAGTGTGTGTGCAAAGACAACTTGGGTACTGAATCACACATTTTGTGTTTTTTGGTGGTGGTGCTGTTTTTTTTGGTTGGGTTTTTTTTTCTTTCTTTTTTTTTTTTACTTTTTTGTTTGGTTGATTCCCCCCTCCCCCAGAATTAAAAGAGACAAGTCCCAGTGAGCTTTTTCTTCTATATGTCTGCCTAAATATTTCATCGAAATTTCTTTTTTTTTTTTTCTGCTTTAGAAGCCCACAGTCAGTATTAGTTACAAACATGATGATGTCCTCAAAACTCAACTGATTTCAAATCTGCCTATGTTTTGAAAATGCACTGGAACCAATCTGAGTGCTGCAGCAATTTTTACTTTTGACTTCTTTTAGTAAATAGCATTCAGTGAGGGAATACACGGTTTGTTTTAATGGAAAATTTATCTGAGAACTACAGCCTCTCATTTTTCTGAATGTATAGAAGCAGATTTTGCTACTTACCTTTACTTTCCCAGATGAACTAAGGTCTTCATACAATGGGTTGGCAAACGAAACATTAGTGGTTTCCTCCAGTTTCCTTGAAAAGTCAAGCAAACAAAAAAACCACCCACAATATCACACAGGTTATCAAAGAACCAAACAGTTTCAGGTTGAAAAGGCTTAAGTCAAAAAATATACATGGCTAAATACATCTCTGACTGAGCTCTATTGAAATGAATGCAATTAAACTGATGTTCTGATTAAGTCATGTGCAGGTTAAAATAATCACTTTTCATTTGTAGCTGCTAAACATATACATGCTTTTGGCTATGCACAGATTTATTGTTCGTCAGTGAGAGCCACAGGTGAGGCACACTGGATGATTTCTTTTGCAAAGAACTAAAACCGGAATGGTTGCTTAGGAGGTAGGCACAAGTAGGCTACAGAACACCTTCTAAGTTAAATCAGTGCAAGAACCTAGGTTTGGGGTTTAAAATAAGACGGACATGTGAACTTGAAATCTTTCACAAGTCTGCCAGAAAGAAATTCCTTCTAATGCCAGTCTCATAATTTAGTTTTATTACCTGATGCAGCAATGTGGATGTCTAAATATTTGAACCTGTTAATTTGTTCATTTGATCTTACTCTTAACTGTAATAAATCATGATATTCTGATAATTTCAGTTAGTTTAGTGAAGCTATAATACATTAGGTTATTTGTACACCTCCTAAGTGTGTATTCACATACTAATCCTCCCGAATGAAGTACACAAAATATACATAGAATTGATTTTTTTACTCTAAAATCACACCATGACTCACAAAAACTGAAGCTCACAAAACCTGAGGCCAGAAGCAAACTGAGATATAAAGTTTTCAAGAAACATGGCTCTGCTTCTAAACTAGTGCCCAGAGGGTGAGATTGATATGCTTTAATTTTGGTGTGTCCTTTAGATGTCACAAACTAGCTGTATGTCTTAATATGGCCATTAAGCATGATGCAGAATTAAGCACATTGATTCTGTTTACAGTCAGTGAAGACACTTCAAAGGGCGACACAAGTCACACAATTCACAGTGAGAACCACATTTACTGTGACAATAAGAAATTATAAGGATAGGGATGGGTCTGATTCTCTTCCATCCTGCTCTCCCCCATTGAACTGCAATTTGTGCAAGACATATATATTGCTTATTTGGACAGTAACACACTGAGTACTTAGGTCTGTCCTGAGGTCAGGAAGGATACTGAGCACAGATCTCCAGCTTCCTCTGCAAAGAGGATAACTAACCAGCGGGATGCTGTGCCAAACTGTGGGCACCAAAAAGAGTGCTAGTGGTTGAGTTCTTCAATAGCTTGTCTGTGATTGCTATGTTTAGTGCTGAAACTGGTCCTTTCTATGTGTGTGAGGTTTTGCCAAGCATGAAAATTGCTCAGGTTGAGCATATTTCAGGTGTCCCTCCACTTTAGGTCTGAATCATGAAAGAACATACGTAGTTGGGCACTTAATCTTAGGGACTATAGGATATGGGCACTGGTTGAATTTATGCTATCCAGATTTAGGTGGTGAATGTGCTTTCTTAAGTTTTTTCCTGTTCGTAGGAACCTTTTTGACAAAGCAGGGCTTTGGGAGTCACCTTGAACATGTTACTTTACATGTAACATATATGTTACACTTATATGCACATAGATGCAATAGATAACAATAGCTATCTTTAAAAATTACTGAAATATTTTTGAATGACTTAAAAGTCATCAAAGAATATATAAGTGAAAATTTAATCACGTTTACACAAGAGCTATAGTCCGTCAGTTGGATGAGGTGGTAATTGCTTGGGAACTGAGATGACATACTCCCATTGCTTTACATGTTGTGCATACATCTTTACATACATGTAAAGACAACACGTTCAATCTTTAGGTAATTAGAAATGTGAATCTTTCCTTATTAAAGCAAAGCAATGGTATGTCCACTCCAGTACTCTGTCACCAATACAGATACTGCTGAGGAAAGCGTTAAAGTGCGGTATCAGACAGTGAGGTGAGTGTTGCCATCTGGTCATCATTTTACACTCAAATTTTAAACTGCTTGATTGAGCAGTTTAACTAAATGTATTGCAGTGGCTCGAGTTACACTCATTCTTGCAGTGTTTGCTATTACTTGACAAAAGTGAAACATTGCCCTGATAGAAAATGATAGCTTATTGCTACAGTAAAGAGCAATTTGCCTATTGAAGGTCTCAATATGGAGAGAAAGTTATGTATGTGTTACTACCGTACAGTAAGGGAAATGTTAGTTCATCACTCACAGGAATTATGGTCCAGAATAATCAATCACTATGAAATGTTTATAAATCTCATTTATGAAGAAAACCCATAAATTCCAAGTTCAGAAGACTGTACCAAGCAGGCTTAAAAATGCTGAGCATAGCATGGTTTAGGAAAAAAGAGAAAAAGACACAAACGTGTGGGTAAGGCAGCTCAGAGAGAACTGGATTTTCTAACATAACCAGAAATACCACAGTAAGAAAGGAGAGGATTAATCATTTTGGGATTAGGTCACAGGGGTCATAGCTTTGCTAAACTCATCTGCATTCCTTACTAGCAAAACCTAATGCCTTGTCATAGGTTTCTCCTCTATAGCTTCACAGAGATTGGAGAAAGATTTAAGCTCCACAAAATACCTGACAGTGTATAAAGGCACTCCTGAGTAACAGCATGCTATTTAATGGAAAATCAAAGTATCTAGATTTCATTTGTTTGGAAGCAACAGCTCAGAATTTTGTACTTTTCAATGTACCTTTCAATGAAAAATACAATATTTCTTTTAGATAGTATTCAAATTTGTAGGAAATACAGTAATAGAAGAATTTTTAACATCAGGTCCATAACAACAATGACAAAATTCTAGAGGACAAAAGTTTTAATTCCAATTAAGCTACTAAAAGGGGTAATTGGGTTAAAACTTAAACAGGGGAGATTTAGGTTGGATATAAGGAAGAAATTCTTTACTGTGAGAGTGGTGAGGCACTGGAGCAGGTTGCCCAAGGAAGTTGCGAATGCTCTATCCCTGGCAGTGTTCAAGGCCAGGGCTTTGAGCAACCTGGTCTAGTGGAAGATGATCTTAAGGTCCTTTCCAATCCAAACCATTCTATGATTCTCTAATCCTTTAAAAGAATTCTTTATAGAGGTTCTAAATCTTCTAACTCAAGATCTCGGTTTGCAAAGCATATATAAAACCTTTTAAACTAAATTTAGTTTTGCAGAAGTATTTGGCACATCCCACAGAAGGAATGGGAGGCATGATGCAAGGAGGGCAGTCTTTTGAAAAGCTGCACTTAGAATCATCTACATGTCATTTGAATACTTGATTAGGCTGTTGACATGCTGTCTGGGCTTCCTGGGTCTGCACTTTGTACCTGTTAAGTCACTTTAGAAAACTCTATTTTTTAAAGGAAATCCTCAGTCCTTTGCATCTTTTGGTGATCTTGAATGACACAGACTGAGTGATTTGCTCTGTTCCAGCATGTCACCTCCTGTTTCTTTGAAAACTTTCCTATGTGTGGCAGTTGCGAGATGTACATTTCAGAAAAAGTGAAGACTTCTGACTATAGCACTGGGTTTATCCCTCAGGAAAAAGAAAAAAAATATTCTACAGAAGAAGGAATGGCTTTGGCTACCAGCATTAGACTAGTAACACAACTCCCAAACAACAGTTACACCTGCTGCTTCCTAGTTTTGTGTTGGTTTGGTTTTTTTTGTCTCATAAAACTCCACCTTTTTCTCTCATTCTACAAGAAGAGTATCTGTCTGCAATCCAGCTCACAAGCTGAAAATCATTCAATAAATGTCATTCTATTGTCACACTGTTTATCACTTTGGAATATAGGAACAGAGGCATAGCCAGTGATGAACTCCGTCAGTCATTCAGATCCACTTGGAGAGCCTCCCCTGGAATACACTATCAATTTCTCCACACCAGACCTCCAGAAGGGTATGGTCTAATTGGAGAAAGTCCTGGCAACAGCAACTGGTATCACTGTAATTGTAAAAAACCTTAACCATGGAGAAAGTCAAAGAGCACTGAGCCTGTTTAATCTAAATTATAAAAAAAACCTTTCTAACAGTAAACTTTCTAGCTAGGGTATCAAGATTGGCGAGAATGCCACCAAATTCATGTTGCTAAAGATCTTTAAGTGCAAATCCAGAAGTAATACAATTGAGTCTGTCCTGTGGCAGGATGAAAAATGGCCTTTGTGACTCCCATTTTCCCTTGATTTTCTATCATTTTAAAAAATTTTCTCAGAGCACCTCAGTTTTTCACTCTGTTGCCTGTGTGGCAAGACACATTATTGATATGCTTTGGAAAAATTAATGTCCTGTGTTCATTATGACTGACAGGACTGATAACAGCTGTGGTACATTAGCATTGCAGCTGATGGCAGAGATCAAGAACACGAAAGGAACAAACTGAAAGGTTTCAGGACGTTGACTGCTTTGAAGGCAATAGGAAATAATAATAGCTTAGCTGGGTGTAAAGTCACTCACTTTTCACATTCTCACTTTTTAAAGTAAAATGAAGCATGAGAAAGCAGTTGCAATAAAATGGAAGCTAAACTGAAGCTTTACTTCTATTTGGTCAATAAGGACATATGTCACTGAAGGAGTGGAGTAACTGGCAGCTTTCCCTTCCGGACTAGAAAACAACATCTCTGGAGCAAGAGTAGGAATGTGAGAAATTTATAAGCTTTCTCTCATTTGAGATTTCTGTACAAAAGTTTCACCTACCCCCAGCTGGTAGCTGGGAAGTAGCTTGCATATCTGAATGCCATCATGGTAATGAAGTGCACTGCTTCCAAGCCATGTGATGGGCTGTTTTTGGCCGGTAGGAAATAAACTTATAATGGTGACTTCCAGTAACTTCTACTGGGGCACTGAAGAGTTTAAAGTCTGCAGATCAGATATGAAATTCTAACAAAGGAAGGAGAAGAAGGAAGAAGCAAAGGGGAAGCAGGACATTCTGTCTGGATTGAAAGGAGAGGTTAAGGCACTATAGGTCTTTCCAGTGAAGAAAGAGAGCAACAAATGTAACTCTCAGATCCTCAACGCTGTTAGTGACAACTTCTTAGCCAGCAATTGTCTAAGGGGTCACCAGGCTACTCCTACTGTTTGCTACCTGGCTTTCTGATAAAAAAATTAGTTCTATTGGAAACTGAAAACTTTTCCTAAGCTCTTGTGCACACTCCTATGCTATTTCCACTGAGGTGTAGATGGATCTGGATTCCATTTCAAAATGCTCTGGGAGCTAGCACCTACAATTTTTAATGTGCCTCTGGAAGACCATCTGTCAATGCGTGCATGTGTGGTCCTACAAGAGCAAAGAAAGAGAAAGGAGACACTATTAGAAATTGTTAAAAAATAGCTAGCAGAACAATTTATAAAAAGGCAGTAAATACAGGCTCAAGTGTGTGAAAGATTCCCCATGAAACAATGGCCAAGCAGGCCTAGAACGCCTCTAGTGCCTAATGACTTTAAGAAAACAATGTATCCCAGGGAGACTAAATCAGATACAAGCCTCTGAAGTGAAAAGGAATTGTAGGAAAGCATCGTTCATGTGCACAGTTAAATTCCTCTAGCTCAGCAAATCCCCTTAAATAAAATCAGGAGTAAAATCTCATGCCTCTGTGTGGTGCTGTCACATTGTAAATTTTACAGATTTATGCAAACACAAGTCACTTCTTATTCTAATGTTTCATCTTAAAGAACCAAACTTCAGTATGATAACATTGGTTTTATTTTGACTACTCACTTCTAATTACTGATTAAGCAGTTAAACAAAAACTTGCCTTAATTTACTACTGTGTTTCCAGCTGTGATTTCTGTTTAACGAATCATGCTAGGCACTCAGTATTTGAAGAAGGAGAGACAAATGGCCTGGATGAGCTTATCCTCTCAAATTCAAAGTTTCAGATTTCATCATTTTCACAATTCCACAATTTCAATCAATTTGCCATTTATTAGCTAGATTATTTCCTGATAAGATGCTATAAAATGCATTTTTAACTCACATGTTAAGTCAACTGTGATTAAAAACAATAAAAAAATGAAAATAAAAATGTTTATTCTATAGCACAGGCAAAATTATTTGACAGTCTTTGTCAGTTCCTACAGGCAAAACCTGGAACCACAGAAATTTCTATCATCATAACTTACCTTTTTGTCAGCTCCAGTGAAAACAATCAAGACCAGAATGATTTTTGCTCTGTAAGTTATCTAACTCTGTTTCACAGCTCTGATTCTCTTCATGTCAAGGCTGTAATATTTTCTTACTACATAATAAGACCCTCATTCATCCCTGTTTTATTACATACATAATAGAGCACTTAAGTGTTTGGCATCCTATTGCAATAGGGTAACTTTTCATATACAAAAAAGACTTTTTTTTTAGTATATATAATTACAGGAAAAGAAAAAATATTTCTTGAACTTAGATATGTGAGTAAAAGAGAGGTGGATGGCAGTATAGTAACCCTTAAGTAACCCCATGAAAGAAAAAGATAAAAGGGAGTGTTTAGAGCAAAGAAGTAGCATAAGGAAAAATAATATTTTTTTTAATTAAAACATCATCAAACTTGTTTTGAGAAAAACGTTAGACTTTTTTTTTAAAAATATTATTTGAAATTACAAAAAAAAGAAAAAATCAGGAAGCTCTTACAATACAGCTAATCTTACACTTCTGAGGTGCCTTTCCATATGCGTACCTTTGCAGGCTGTATAAATGTGAATGAAGAAAGTCTTAAAGCCCTTATAAACTAAGAAAAAGAGATGCTGTCATTCCCATTTTACAGAAGAAGAAGGAGACAAAAAGAAATTAGGTGAAGCTGTTCATTTGATTAACAGTAGCACAACCTTCAACATTTTGCTTCTGTGCTCATAGACAACTCTACCTGTCAAGGGTAAGCATGCAGTGTTAGGAGACATGTCAGCAGCAATTATATCAGGACAGGAGTCAGCACAATTTAGTGGTTAGTTTGGGAGATAGCAACATCCCCAAAGAGAAAAAAGTCTATAGCAGAGCAAAAGTTTAAAGGTAAAGAGACAGCTTTGAAGATGAATTCTGGAGAAGAAAATGAGGCGTGAGGGATATCTAACATCACGAAAATGGACAAAGCAATGCACAACAGGAATTGCTGAAAGGGAAGAAGGGATGTGGTAGGTATTTATTGGCAGGGAAGGATCTAGCAAAGTCAAGAGTTGGGCAGAGAAGAAATACAAGTGTTAGAGCAAAATAAGAAACAGAGGGGAAAAAAATCTTAAGTTAGGGAGGATAGAGGAAGCAGAGATTATTAGAGGGATGACAGGAAGGGATAGGAAATATATCTGCAAAATAATAAACAGGCAGTCTGAGGCACTTGAAATACATTTTGAAGTAAACTTTCACCAATTTAGCTGATTTTTTTTTCCTTTACACTTTATGTAGTAGGATGTCAGAAGATAATTTAGTTGCTATTTGCACAGTACTAAGAGCAAGCACAGCACTTGAATGAAGAAATACAGATTTGGAAAAAAAAATAAATCGCCAGCTAGAGCACTCATTCACCACAGGCAAGACAGGCCCCTTAACCACAATCCAAGAGGTCTGTAGCGGGGTGATCCTAGTGCAAGATGACAGTATCAGACAATGGGTGTAAGACAAAAAAGGTAGGGGGGATGGGTGGAAGGAACAGATAAGGTGACATTGGTGATACATATCTAAAGCACCACTGATCAAGATGGCTATTACAAGATTAATACAGAAAGTCAGATTGTGAGTGTGTCTGTAGTAACTAAAGGAGAGGGGGCAAAAAGCTATGATTTGTAAAAAAGGTTGTGAAATTCTGTAGCCTCACAACTTGTATTTTTTCTAATCTATTGAAGCTTTCTGTAAAAACACCAATATTTTAAAGCAGAGAAATCCACTTTTATTCCATTGACTTATCACAGGGAAAAAGAAAGTTCTCAGATGTGTGTAAATATTGAAATATTTAGGGAAAAAATGTTCCACCAGGTGCATGTGGTACTCAGTAGCTTCAGGCAAAGCAGTAAATACGCCTGTAAGAAACTAATTTGGCATCAGAGGTTTCAGGAAACCACTTGTCTCTAAACTGGAGAGGCATGGATTTGACAGATGGACCACGCAGTGGATAAGGAATTGGCTGAATCGTCACATTCAAAGAGTTGTGATCAAGTTGTGATCATGGCTCAAGGTCCAAGTGGATACCAGCAACAAGTCATGTTCCTCAGGGGTCAGTATTGGGACTGGTGCTGTTTAACGTATTTTTTGTGACATGGACAGTGGGATTGAGTCAGCAAATTTGCTGACAACTCCAAACTGTGTGGTTAAGTCAACATGCTGGAGGGAAGGGATGCCATCCAGAGGGACTTTGACAGGCTCAAGAGGTGGGCCGGTGCCAACCTCATGGAGTTCAACAAGGTCAAGTGCAAGGTCCTGCACCTGGGTCAGGGCAATCTCAAGAAAAAATACAGGCTGAGAGGAAAATGGATTGAGAGCAGCTCTGAGGAGAAAGACCCGGGGGTGTTGGTTGGTGAGAAGCTCAACATGAGCTGTCAGTGTGGGCTTGCAGCCCAGAAAGCCAACCATATGCTGGGCTGCATTAAAAAGACTATGGCCAGCAGGTCAAGGAAGGTGATTTTCCCCCTCTGCTCTGCTCTTGTGAGACCCCACCTGGTGTACTGTGTTCAGCTCCTGTCACTACAAGTGCCTGCAATGACAGTTCAAGGGGGGATGGATTTAAACTGAAAGAGGGTAGATTTAGATTAGAAATTCTTTACTGTGAGGGTGGTGAGAAACTGGCATAGGTTGCCCATAGAAGTTGTGGCTGCCCCATCCCTAGCAGTGTTCAAGGCCAGGCTGGACGGGACTTTGAGCAACCTGGTGTAGTGGAAGGTTGTAATGGCAGCGGTTTGTAACTAGATGATCTTTAACGTCCCTTCCAACCCAAACTATGCTATAATTCTGTGATTCTTTAAATACCTCCTATTTTTCATATTTAACCATCGTGTACAAAAATCAGGGCTACTGCAGTTAAGGTGGATGAATTATGAATTTCTAAATTTAAGAATAATCATACAATGTTGCAATAAAAACATTCTAAACAGTCAAATGATAACTTATTGTTTCCAGACTGGGGTCCACTAAGGTCAGTTTTTGTTGCAATGCTAGGTTTTATGCCTAGTGTTGCATATGAAGGCAAACAGACTGTGGGGAGATTTAAAAGTTGAAACCAATGAGACTGGGCAGTTAGTCATTGCTTTGTGCCACATTTGTGTCTGCTTTACACAAAATAAAAGTTTCACTTACATTTCTGGCACTTTCTTCTTCTTAAAGAAATACAAGGCAGCAGCTGTAATTTTAATCAGCAAGAAACCGACACCCAAGCCAATCCAAATATCTGCAAAATCAGATAAATCAAAGACAGAAATAAGTACAATGAAACAGTCAAAGAATGAATTGAAAGATATTTCTTTCTTCTTACAGACCCACCACTTTGAAGGAGACTTGAAGTTGGAGGCTGAAGAGGCTTAGCACTTTTGTGGCAACGGTTTCCTTTCCATTCTTTTTCACACCTGTGAATAAAACAACGATTTTTGAAAAAGGAGAAGCAAGGATCATAAACAGTGGCAAGCACACAAGAAATGCAAATCCTTTTGAGCACTTTTGCCAGGGACTAAAGCTCACCCAAGAATCACAAACAGCAGCATCAGATTTAATAAAATGAAATATAAGTGAGAAATACACACACACACACAAAAAGAAAAAAAAGAGAAAAATAAAACAAAACAGTGTTCAAAGATTAGAATTGGCTGCCTTCTCCATGTGCCATCATATTATTTTCCCGCAGCAAAAGAAATCTGACTAATTTCCTTGTTATCCCCCATGTGAGGGCTAAATATGATTCTGAGCTGAGGATCGGGGACTCTAATGTAGAGAAAGATACATGAATAGAGACGAGAAAGATGTTTTGCTCCCCCACCTAATCAATCTCTCTTGTTTTTCTGTTTTCTTTTTAAAATGATACCCCTTCAATAAATGCCTCTTCAAAACCAAAGCACTACATTTGAGCTAACAACTGCAGCCATGTCAAATTATTCTACATTTTGTGTTTGGTTCGAATCCAATCTTGATTTGAAGTAACAAAAATGCAACAATCTGACACAAACTTTGATTTTTAGTTTACACTTGTTGCTTAACAGTTAATTGCAATCACCAAAGAAGTGTATATCATTTCTCACTTTAATTTGCCTGAATTTAGCTTTTTGATACTCTTCATCAGAATGAAGTGAACTTGGACACGCAGGCGAGGGTAGGCTGCCTCTGCTGAGACAGGTGAGTCTACCACAGGGAGTCTCAAAATGGCTGTAGGCACCTACGTTTACAAACCCTAAATGATGACTACTGTAAGGGGTTGTTAAGAGATAGATAGCTACATATTGACACCTAAATTTCAGGCACCCCACCTGATGAGCTGAACCCTATCCTGAGTGTTACATTGGAATGACTTCTACCAACATTTCAATTATCTGCATGGCTGGTGGTTTATGAGCTTCACAAATTTTCAACATTTTTTTAAAAAAGCAGCATCAAAAAGAAGTGACGGTAGCAGCCCAGTTTCAGTCCTACTAATGTCAAATGAATAGGAAATCGATTTTACTTTTTATGATTTCTCTCTTTAGTTTCACAAACTATTAATATGGGGTGAATTGTATATTAAGTTGTTTTCTCATTGTAACATCAACATTTTTTTCATAGTCACCAATTTTTATAAAGTTATTTCTAGTTCATAATTGTGGTTTCCTCTCCTGCCCTTAAACGTATAATACAAAATCTCACATATACACAATTAAATCTTTATATTAAGGGTATTTTATTGGAACATGTGAGAAAGAACTGCATGTTGTTTGTCATGATTTAGCACATGGCATTGCCTACGTGCATTATCTTGGCAGATTCATACTGAGTTAACTGTGGCACTCTGGAGGGAGAGGAGTATTACATTTTCCCAGAAAATGACTGAGCATGGTAGATGTAGGGAGAGGAAGGGTAGGATGATAGAAGCAGCTAGCACCTGTCTGCAGCCTCAGTAAAGTTTAGGAGAATCCTGAAAGGATCAGGGCATGTTGGAAAGCAGATCTATACCCCAGTCTCAGACATGACAGGAGGAAGGTGACTTCACTCAAGACCAAAAGTGGCTGATGCAGGGTTTGTTGCAACTTTGCAGACCATTGAAAAATAGTGGGCAGAGATCATGACAGGAGGAAAGTACCAGCCCTATTTGAACACAGCGCGCAGAGATTTATTTAACCTTTAAATTGTTTTACCCCACAGACCTGAGTTTTCTTTGGTTAAATGTTTACCTTGTTCAAGGTTAGTAATTGGTATACTAATGAACCCTAGCTTTAGAGACTGGAGCCAGTAGCATATTCCAACATGCCCATTTTGAAGAAAAAGTAGCGCAATTTAAGCTGACAGCTCTGGCTGAACTGGAGACCCATTGTATTCAGTGATTGAAGATACCTGGTCCCCTCAGTCCTCCTTTTTCTTCAGCATACTACAAAAGAATCGTGTCATTCATAAGCTGTTCTTTTATGCAGACTGATGATTTTATACAAAAGTCAAATTGCAGTTGGGCTCATACCAAGCCCTGTGGATCCATGTAGAAACATTGCAGTCTGATGGTAATCACCCATCAAAATAATTTTCTGATTGCTCTTGATTGTATAATTTTCTTTCTCCCCATTTGCCAGATTTTCTGTTGAGCTGGATATGCTTTTAACCAAAATTGCCCTCTTTCTTGTCAGTATAGAAGTTACTTAACTGTAAAAGAAAGAATGAGAAAACAGACTTGCAGCTGTGCACAAGCACTATTCAGACACAGAGAGAGAGGTGCCATCTGCTGCTCTGGAGCCATTGGGGCATAGCTCACCTCAGGACTGCGAAGAAGTAGTTCTCATAAAGCAAATGTGTGTACTGGTAAAAGCATAGGAAAGCCCTACTCCCCAGAAATAACTATACATATCTTCATATTCTATGTTTCTGTTTATTGATGAATTATTTCCACATATTCATGCTGTGGTTAAATTATGAGTAAAACAGATAAGCACCTTTTAGTTGTATAGATAACTAGTTTACCTTCTTATACATACATACAGGTTTTATAATCAACTACTAACTGCCTTAGGTTGGCCATTTATTCCCTTCCAAATCTCTGAATATCAACAGTATTGTTTTATGTTACATGACACACACCACTTAGGAATCTGATGAAAGCGGCAAAAAATGGATTAAGACAGAGCAAAGATAGTATCTCTGAAACTTAGGGTAAGTGATTAGGACAAATTCAGAAACAAGTAAGTGGGAAAAAATATTTTAAAGCGTGATGCATGGGGACTGTTTATAGGGAAAGGGAGGAGGCAAAGCTAAAAAGATGAAGTTAGTAAAGACAACATAGCTAATTCTCAAAGACCAGGATGGAAAAGGAGTGCTAAACAACAAAAACTTGAAAAGTGAGTATATCAGTCAGTTAAGAACTCCCACTTGTATCTTCATACATCAATTTGTTTGTTCATTTTTATCTCTGGGAGGAGAATTTAGCAATCATCCCTGCCACTGAGGTAAAATATAAGACTATCAGAAAAATCTGGGTTATAATTCGGAGAGTCATTCAGCTCTTCCCAAGGTTTTGCTGTTCATTAGTTACAAAATGCTGTTTTCTGAAGTAAAAAATAAAAGAACAAGAGAAAAAGCTTACAGCTAGCTAAGAAACCTTCAGCTTTCAGTGAGGCTGCAAGAAAAACATGGGAAAATTGTTCATTAATGCCTTTAGCTCTCAGCTGATACAAGCGCTGCCTCTGGCTTTTACCAAAGCCAAGCATTAGAGAAATTACTAACTTGAGAGAATAGAATGAGATTTTTAACTGCACTGGTATTTGTCAATAACACAGATTAGAGAAGATAAAAGTTCTAGACCATTTATTTAAAATAAAATATATCTAATTCTAGACAAGGTACTCCAGTTATTTCACTCCATTGTAAAGCTGAGGGGTATTTTCAAAACTCCTCATGGTCTTCTATAGGACGTTTGAAGGTTTGATAAGAAATACAGATTTTTACAGGTCTAAAAATGCTATACAACTATATATAATTTTATATTAAACTAAATCCAAGAAAGGTTGCAGTCCATAACCAACTAATCAAATTATTTTGGAAGCTAAACAAAACTTGTACAACAAAACAGAGAACCTATTGTACTTAAAGTATGAGATACATGTACCGACTTCTCTGAGTCTGACTCTTTGCAGCCTTCTACCTGTGCAGTCTTTTGCAATTGTGTGAGGTTGGTGTTGAAATGATATTCTTCTCATCTAGTGATGTTTCCCATAGACTGCACTCTGTCCAATACATGTTGGACTAGGTGGTTGGTAAGAAAACAGAAGTGCCACTTTTTTCATCAAGGAATAAAATAAAAATATCAGAAAAAAAGGTGGGAAAGACAAGTTCCAAATGAAACATGGTGCCAGTTCATAGTGCTTTTGAGGAAGTGTTTTTGGTTTTTGATGGAAGATGTTTCCTTAGCTGTTTGTACTGAGGACACAGAATACATATTCCTGTGCTTTTGCAATCTCAATAGTACAGTCTCAATCCCAAGACTTGGTCCTTTGCCTGTTACTGCAAAACTATAAAAGTAATAATACCAGGCAGCTTTGTAGGAAATGAAGTAAAACTTCACCTTTGTACTGTGCTTGACACATACAATTCTGAAGTGAGCTTTAATTACTCTAACAGCTCCAGGTAGGTCACAGCAGCCTGTGGTATGCACCCGAGAGGTGCTCCAGTTAATGAAGGAGAACACTCTTAACTACCTACCAACTGCTGTGCATGGACTGTACTTACAGTGCCTTACTTTCAGATGGGAGGCAAATAAGTTGCTTCTTCAAAGTCGCTATTAGCTTTTTCTCTGATGAGAGCAGCTGGGGGATACGCAAATGCTGATGTGGTGGAAGGATCTTACAGAGTGCAGATCAACCATGTCTTCTTGCCAATGTGTTAAATCTACGTTAGCAGGGTAATGGGAATTTTGAAGAGCTTCCTTAATAATTCTCTCCTGCTATTTTATTTTTAAGACAGACAGTTCTGAAAAAGCTCTGAATTCATTTCTTGAGCCATGAGGCTGAAGTTTCACGTTATTTATGTACAATTAATTTCCTTGGACTAATTACATCTTGACTAATTAAAATTATTAATTTATTTAATTTTAATTAAAATTAAAATGCCACATTTTACATGAGTCTTAAACTTATCTGAAATACATAGATGGCCATTGCAATCCATTCAAACAGGAAGCTTCTCTTAGCTGAAACAGGAGGAGAAAGACAGAAAGATGAAATAGCACTTGAATACTTCCATCCCAGTTCACATCCCAGTCTCTCCTGCCTGACAAAATATCTTCTGCTATTAGCAAGTCCTTATGGGAAAGTCACCCTGGAAGGGAGAATGTTAACCCTCCAAATTTACTTCTAGGATTTCCAACTCATTATTTCCTAATATAGATATCGGCAATGCAGAGGAATGAACTTAACATTGCCTGTGCTGCTGCATGCAGTGCCTGCTGTTATGGCTCATCTCACTCAGAACAAAAATAAAACCCAGACAAGTTATCTGTTGTTTTTGATGTTCATTAAAGGCAGGTTTGATTTATAAGATCACGTCTGGCTGATACACTGCTGCATTTCAGAATATTAAAGCACATCTTTTTTTCTTATTTTTATCTGAAACATTTGTCATACGAAAACCTAATCTCTATGTCAGTTGTACATTCAGAGTGACCAACAGTCAGCTAAGTATTTATTATGCATGGTATTAGTAGTATGTAAATAAAGGCAGTAATATATGGATGTTTGCAGTTATATTTTCCTGCGAGTATGACTGTACACTTTGTAGTGTACTTTAGAGACTGTACTTATGAATCTGCCACAATATACCAGGTCAGTATCTTCTGGGTGAACCCAGATTTGCCGTTGCTGTGTATATAATGTATTTGCTATGTTTATAATACATTTTCTATGTTTATAATACATTACATAGGGGTCATTACACAAGTGCTGACATTATTCAGGAGCTGTGCCTTATCTAGTGAAGTGCAGGCTACTCCAGGAGTGGTGACAGAGGACACGGGAAAAAAAAACAACAAACCCACACTTAGCTCCTTGCAGAAAACCGAGAATTTACATCCCTGTGTTATATCAGTGTAGAAAAAGTTTCTCTACTCCTTAGCCTTTGCAATCAGTGTTATGCACAATAAGCTTCACTAGACACTACAGTATGATGAATACAGCAACTCTTCATTGCATTATAGGGAAAAAGTAACCTCTACTTCTGCAATGTGGTTATCCATCTGCACTCTAGCTATTATTAGCAATGTACTCAAAAACAACAAAAAAAACCCCAACATACCGATTTGTCTTTATTGCTGAATCAAAACATACAAAATTACAGCACTGAATGTTGCATGAATGGTCTCTGGAGATACCACACTTATGATGATTGTAGCCTGTTGCCTGCTGACTGTAGCAGGAATTAGGATACACATTATTCTGTTCATGGTTAAGCTCACAGATGTGGGACAAGGAGAAACCTCTCTTGGAAAAGACAGGTGAAGCGGATGGTAACCTTGAATGTCAATAAGCTGTAGCATGTAAATAAGGATACATAACTAACTGGGAGAGAGTTAGATGTTCTCTGAAACACTGTGTGCAGTTCTGATTATCCCTATTCAGGAAGATGAAACAAGACAGGGGAGGACTGCTAAGGATGAGCAGAAAAATAGAAAGTCTTTCTCACAAGAAGATTCCAAGAGTTCAGTTTGTTTAGTCTACTGAAAGAAAACTGAAAGGCATGTGGCTTTTCTCTAGAAACACTTTCGAGGATAAACAGAGGTATTGAGGGTCTTTCTAGGGTGATGGAGGATATTGGCACAAGCACAAATGAGTATAAGCCAGCTATGAATAAATTTATGAGGTGTTTATTAGAAAGTATACAAACAGAGAACCAAGCTTTTATGCTTCCTGCATTTCTCATAGCATGCTGCTTCAGAGGAGTCAGTTGGTATCCTCTGTACATGGTACCACATACTCCAAACATCCTCAGATGCTGGAAACTCCCAGTAGCACAGCAAGGTAGAGAGGAATGTGCAAGCCAAGAATTCCCCATAATTAGTCAACTAACTAAACTTCTGAATAGAATTGTATAATTGTGACTGTGTGTGATAACAAGGGCCTGGATGTGAGGACCCAGATATAGCTTCTAATCTGAAAAATGCTGGAATTCATAATTGGCAAATATAAAGGGATCAGCATGAGACAGTAATATGAGGTATAAACAGATTCTAAATGAAACGTAAGTATTCTGAGAAAAGATCAGTGCATCCTCGAGATTATTCAATGAAAGTGATCACTTTGTATAATGAAAGCGCTCACTTTGTATAATGAAAGCATGCACTATGCATAAAGAATAAAACAGAAGGCATTAGAGATTACAATCTCTAATCTCTAGTGATTAAAATCATATGGCAGAGACGGAAAAGGTAAGATTTAATTTATATAGAAGATGAGCAGGAGCAGTTATGCTGAAGGTAAACAAAATGACATATGGTAAAAGGAAGAAAAATTGTGTGTTTCTGCTTATCCTCTAGAATGTTCAATCAAACTGAAAGGAAGTATATCTTAAACTAATAATAAAGAAGCTATTTGTCACACAGTGCTTAACTGACCTGGGGGAGTCCTTGCTATAACAAGTCTGAGAAGCCAAGAACTTAATGATATGTACTAGAAAGAACTCCTTAACACAGAGAATGAAACTCTCTAGAGATTGCAGAGCTTAAAGTGCTAACTGATGGCAATTTGGAAGAAAATTCATCATCATCATCATTTCCTACGTGTATCTTCTGGTTTCTTTTCTCCCAGGGTGTGCTGGGAGCTACTCAGCATGACACACTGTGATTACTCATTGCTCTTATAGCCACAATGAGAGGTTTTAATTACAGCCTGTGTTGAATAAGAGAAGGTAACTGTTAGAAGAAAGGACTCAGTATATCTGATTGCTTTTTATATAGATACACAGTGAAGCTATGGTGACCGATTTTAAAGATTTAGAGTGGGACTTAATTTTTCTAACATTAACCACCTGAAAAGGTGGGTATCTAGACAGTCTGGACAAGCTTACACTATGTGAAATAAAGAGACAAATCCTTATCTGGGTGTTTTACCATTGGTTATAACAATGTCATGATCACTAGTGCAGGTTATGTAAGTGCATTTAGCTGTTACACAGCTAGGCAAGAGGAACAACACCTTAATGCCTGCTGTTAAATGTTTAAACAGAAAACAAGCAGCATCTGATGTTCAAAGTAGGAGCATTAGAGTGAGCTTTGTATCATGGACAGCTTGCAAATGACATCCTGCTAGATTCAGGCAAACCATTTATTAAAGGGGGAAGGGTAAATACTATCTCTAGCTTCAGCCATTTTAAATAGAGATTATTGGAAAATTTCAGAGCAAATATTTCTTCACTGAAATTGGTTGACACATGAAGAAGCTCATATTTCACAGTGAATTTGAATTAAAGAAATTCCGTCAGTGTCTGAAACCTGCCTGATCTGCCTGATTTCTTGTCTGGCTCCTTCCCTAAAAAACCTCAGAACTAACCCCAGATTTTGAAGTTACTCTGCTGAGAATTCCAGTGTTTTGAAAAGTGAACCGTTTTATGGCTTTTCTAAAATTCTTCCTGTTTCAAACTGTTGCGATAATCTAATACATGACTTTTTTTCTTCCACTGTATTTTATCTATCATAAGGAAATGCAGACCTATATGGAAATGATTTACTGTCATTTGCTCTTGTGTCTTTGCTCTTCAATGAAATAGGCCCCAACAGAATTCATTGAGGGTAAGTATGTGGCATGCACTCTATTTTATGGCAGATTCATTCAGCTATAGCAATGAAGCAGAAGTATGTGTTCACAGCAGATGGTCAGACTTGACCATCAGACATTTCAAACAATTACATTCTTTTTTATGCTACTTTTCCCCACCTCCTTAAATAATAGTTTTCAGGTAATAGATTTTCCACTATCATAAGATAGTGGCCCCATGGACAAATCATGAAGCTAGTCTTGGCCTTGAAGAAAGGATTTGGTGCTAGATAACAGGGAAATGACTATTCACTTAGCTAACCATCAAACAAAATCAAAGTAATAAGATTTCTTCCAGAAAAAAAACAAACAAACAAAAAAAAAAAGTGTTTTTTAAAATGGAAATTTCTTTAGGATAAAATCAGTATTTCAATACTACTTTATTCAAAGGTCAAACCATCAGAAAGCACATTGTTTAATTCTAACTGATGCTGACATGAGACTGTCACACAACAGAGAAAGAAACAGCTTGAAACAATGTAGTAAGTACATTGATCACTAACCACTGGAGATCAGTGTTCAAATTATGACTGAATTCTGAGTTTCAGCCCCCTGCTGAAGGCTGAGTCTGGAGCTGTGCTTTGTAAAAGTGTTCATCAGAATAAACAACCTTGCCCATAAAAAACATTTTCGACGTGGATGACCCAGTGAAAATTAGTCATTTTGAACTAAAAGATGGGATACTGGGAGAGCGGGCCTGGCAGTTTGCTGACTGAGGGAGATCTGGTGCAGATACTCCAGGTACTATGCCTAGCACAGAGAGTATTTCGCTAGTGAGAAAATGGAATTGTCTCCATTTTCTCTTACTCTGAGGAACCTAGGAGATTGAAGCAATACAAATTACCATCTCTAATATGAAGTGAACCTGCTCAAGAAGTCTGTATAAGTACAGCAGTATGTGAGCTACCGAAGCAAAGTGAAAAAGTTCACTGAAGAGATACACCTTAGCTTAAATCAGCTTACAGTAACTAGTCCTTATGTCAGTCAGCCTGTCCATCTTTATTCCCAGTTCTTCTTTCTTTCTTCCCTCCCTCCTCTCCCAATTTTACATGACCTTCTTTCTCTGCCCCTCTTGTGTTTCTCTTCCTTCTATTCTTTTCCTCCCTCACTTTTGCTATTTGTGGAACATGCACTTGGAGATTTGCTCTAGAAGACACTCCAAGAAGGGGAAGATCATAGACAGAAAGAGAGCAAGGAGAAAAAGAGACAAAGAAACATAAGTATATAAAAACCAGCTTTTTATATGTTTGTGTCTCAGGTATAGCTCCTAGCTGCAGCTTCTAGCAGACTGAATGAAAATGAAGAAGTGACCTGACAGAAAGCCTGACTGTGCAGCTGTATTGACAGCTGTTAGAAACACTCTTTAGCTTTCAGAAATGGCACTGATTTAATATTTAGGTAAAATTAGGAAATAATGCAATAAAGTATAGAAGAGATATCTAGCTTTAAGATAGACCTGTTAATTTCATAGAAAAAAAGCTTTTTTGCTTAAATGACAGTTCTGTTGATAGAACAGATGGGGTTACGGATCAGTAGAAAACCCAATAAAAGATCTGAATATATTTACAGTGGCTGGTTTTTTCCACAGAGACCTTCTTTTTCTTGTGTTATTTTTGCTTTATGTGGCTTTGTTTTTTGAGGGGTGGAGAGTTTTTGTTTGGGTTTTTTTTGTTCTCTTTTTAAATATTTGCTCTTATTGCCTTTAGTCAGACTATAACAGTACTACATACTCACTAGTTTGCTATCAGCATTATAACTAGTTAGGTAAGAAACAATAGGTATCTATTGCAAAATCAGTTTACGTATCTGCTTTTCACTGCTGTTTGCCCTCTGAATAGCTTTCATATGGATGAATCTGCAATGTCCAGGAGAAATTAGTTTTTTAAAAGCTTGACCAATGGAAAAGTAATTTTCTTTTTTTTTTCCTTCCCTGCTCTGCCTTTTCAGCATTGGTCTAGTCTTTTTAACAGCTGAAATGGTCTGCTTTAACCAGAGCCTGCCACCACCAGCAGTTGTTCCTGGCAGGTGGATTGTAGTATATATTGGAGATTATAAATCATTTTGACATTCTCAGACAGTCATAAATTTATCTGCTTACATGGGAGACAACACTGTACAATAACATCTAATGCTGCTGCTTCTCAACATTGTATAAGCTAGGTTCACAAGTATAGGTTAAGATTACATCAACATAAATATATTCTTTAAAACTTTTCACTTGTATTTTAAATGTCTGTCTATAAGAAACAAACAAACAAAAAAGCCACAAAACCACTCTTTTGCTTACCCTCCAGAGACAGTGGTTTACACTCTGTTTGAATCACTCACCCCCCAGAAAAGGCTTAAGTTCTGCAATAAATTCTATATATGCCAGTATGGTCCATGGGAAAGAATAATGCTGGGATGTTGTATCTGCATAAATTGCACAGTCCTCTTGTGATACTAGAGATTAATTTCACAGAAGCTTGCAGAATTCACTCTCTAGTTTCTTGCTAACAAGTTAAATTTATGAAATCTTCAGAGAAATGACCTTTAAACAATTTATGAGAACCTAAGACACTTTAGATGCAATAAAAATAATTTCATCACCTTTCTTCCAGCTGGACATTCTGTTAGCGTTGTTATGGTTACAGAGTCAAGACTTGATAATTTAGGAGAGGCTGGAATTAAGGATTCCCATGCAATTTCAGTTCAAACCCTCATGCATTCGTGTTCAGGCACAGTATTTAATTGGAAGATCACAAACTCCCTCTACACCTCCCTCCCTAATCAAAACCTGTCATTCTACTATTCAGTGCTTAGCTGTGCAATAAGATTATTATCACAGCATATAGGAGAGATAATTCACTATGCCAAGTAAAAAAACAAGAAAAAAAAATTCTTATTATGAACAGCTAAACCATCTCTTCTGTCATCAGTATTCAAACCTTCAAACTTCTTTACTTAGTACTACTCTAGTAGTTGACATGAAGAGAAATTTGAACTCCAGGTCCATTCTTGAGAGTTTTATTAGGAAGAATAGATAACTCTAAATCTAGCTTGTTTTAATAATTTTGATAGAAGAGCTTATTTCAACTGATATACTGGGTATTTTGGTAAAGCAAAATCTTTCCCATGGTCTTCAGTGCACCACATTGTTAATAACATATGGTGAGCTACAGCTAATATTAGCAGAATTTCTAACAGTATTCCATTCAATAAAGTTGCAGCCAAAGAATGTGTAATACAGATGTATAACAGGGAAATATTCCCCTAATGTTAATGCTCTGTGCAATCAATCATGGTACTTGAGCAATTCAAAGCACCTTTTATGCTTCTTTAAGGTGTACCACTTGGCAGAACAAAAACCTAGTTAACCTCCATTGCTGGTCAACAACACTAACAGACAGCTGTAGCATCCAAAAATCTGTGAGGCAAAAGAATCCTTGCTATGTTCTGTTTTTCTACTGATGATTTTATGTCAACAGTTGGGATAAGGTGGCATGGAGCCATGACAAACATTCAGTATTAATAAGGGACAGATTTGCATTTTGTAAAGGCACAGGACCAAGACTTTTATATAAGCTGAAGTCGGCTTCTATACAGCTGAAAAACTGATTTCATTAACCTGCATTTTCTCTGAATGTAAGGACATTGCACTTTTTCATCTATATGGAATAATAAAAACTTATTCTTTTTCTGTATGGTTCCTAGCAGATGATTTTGTTTTACTACACTTAAAACAGTCTGTTACAAAGCTGACACAATGCCCTGCCTTTGTTCTTCACTTCAGTAACTGAAAATCAAGACAAGATATCTTAATTTCACAAATATTTTCAAAGAATTAGAGTGAGAAATGCACTGCATTGCTGCGTATGAAATACCCATTACATGTATGGTAAAGAAAGTCATAATAAATGAAAGCATGACATATTCTGAAATCTGTTCTCAAATATGACCTGTTAGCCAAATCTTTTATGTGTAAAAGGAGACTGAACTTATTTGTACATGAAAGTTTTCTATCTTTTTAATGAGAATAGACATTGATAAGATGTTTTCTAATTTGTTTTTCTTACTAGAAGGATTTTCTCATAGCAGTTCTTTTGAATATGTTACTGTAAAAACAAGTATAACCCAAAATTTTATCCTCTTATTCATGATGCACCAGATGACCTGCTGCTTTACAGGATTGATAGTTTTGACATCTAGAATTTTCTTCCCATTTTTTCTTTCCTTTTTCTTGTCTTGGGAAGTAATCTGAATTTTAGAGCACAGTAGTCTATGGTAGCTTTTCTTCTGTCTCCAAACTTGTACATTACAGCTTTTTTGTTTATATTGTGTTATGCACCAAAACTCACCAGCAGGACTGACACTACATCTGGAGCTGGACTACTAAATCCCACATTATATCTTTATGGTGTGGGCACCAAGTTTATGCACAGAACCATGAAAATAGTGACAGGCCAATGCAAGTCTAACTTGCTGTCCATTCTTGCCATTTTATCACAGGACATGCAATGCTTGCTTTTCATATTGAAAATTTGTGAATCTCAGCCTGTTTCTTTCGAAATGTAAATATGTAGATAGATCGCATATTTGCTTTCAGTGTTATGTTAAGTTCCATTAATCAGTGTGATTAGCTTTGACCCCTCGCATGGAGGAAGCAGGTTGATCTTTTCCTGAGAAACTACTGAGCAGCTAGAGAAGAGGTAAGGAAGAGAGTGGAGACCGCAGATGAAGTCAGACTTGACACGACAGGATGACACAGCACAGAGCTGCCAGCCTGCGGCTCACAATAAAAAGACTGGGAAACAACTGAAAGGAGAAAGAGAGAGAGAGGGGAGATGAGGGGTCTCAGAGACAAGTGGATGCTTCCTCAGGACCAGAGGATGAAGAGCAGGGCTTGCAGCCACTCAGAAAGCATCCAAGGTAACGCAACAAGATGGGAAGTGAGGACACATCTGTGAGGAAAAGTAGGCAAGGGGATAGCTGTGAGTAAATGCTTTTATTTCTAGTCTATTTTCCCTAGCCACACTGAGTTTTCTTGATTTAAATAGTATTCTAATTCAGATTAAAGTAAAGCTGGCTTTTAGTTTAAAAGCCTTTTTGTGTTCAGGCTGGGTACATCTACTTTTAAGATAGAGCATGTTGCAAGTACATCTTAAGGGATATGTTGCAAGTACATCTTAAGGGATAAAAAAAAAACCAACAAAAAAAAAAAACCTCCACAATGATATTATTGGGAAAAAAAGTGCCAAATGTTTTTTTCTTAGCCTGGGTTTGACTGTACCTCATAAAATGTTGTAACCTTGGTAGCCACAGAACTAAAACCACCTTTTGGGGTCCCCAACTTGTAGGTATTATGGTATGGTATAACTTCTAGTAGAAAACACTGGCCCAAGTTGCATCTGCATCTGCAGGTGTTTTCCCATGCACAGGTAGAAGAAAACACAGGCAGCTGCCTGGAAGTGGTAGGAACCTGCCTGCTTTCCTTACTTGCTTGCTTTCTTCTTCCTGCTCTCTCCCTTCTCTGCAAATTAGTTGTGAAAAATCTTGTAGTCAGGCTCATCCCAGAGGAAATAGAAAAGAAAAACAATGTCTATTTTCTTCTGCTAGCTCTTACACGGTAAGAAACAATACTAATCAGGCTGGGAGAAACAATATTTTGCCTGTATTTACACTTCTGTCATATTGCTACTTTCAAATTGATTTTCAGCTCTTCGGGCAATCTATCTCCACTTCTATCATTGACACTGCCCTATTTCACTTATTAACCAAATACATCCCTGTCTTATTAAAAGGTCTTACAAATGTTTTCAGATTACTCAGAGCTCCACCAGTTTAGAAACACAGCCAGATACCCCCACAAGAGAGATTATACTCCTACACTGCCTGATCCTTGTATCTCCTTCCAAATTCCTTATACTACTTGAGCTTAACTGAGCAAGATGGCTATAGAGGATTCAGCTCTCTGCTCATGCTGATCTGATGAGAGGTTAAATTAACTGACTGGTAGAACAATGAATAACTTCTATTTGACAGTAAAAATTATTTGGAATGGGTCAGAGAACAAATTTTGTCTCAGACCTCAAGCATGTACATGACTGAGACCCCTGCCAACCCCCTGGTCCCCCAGCTTTTTAATGAGCTCTAAAATACTTAATAGAATAGAAAACAAAAAACTGAACTCTAATCTTAAATACATTAAAATGATTTTAAAAAAAGATCTAATTACTTGTTTCTCATCTTCTTATAATAAGTAAGAATTTTAAGTGGTGATACTTGAGGAACAGCATTTTGGGATGCTGTATAGCAGTTCTCACATTTGATTCATAAAAACATTTGTAATACTTTATGAACATACAGATTTTCTCCTTTAAGCAGATAAAGATATGGCAGACTTCTATTACAAGGAATTCAATTCGGGATCTTTTGCTGAAATATCCAGGAGAGAAAGGAAAGTTTATAATCTCTTTTATGTTTAAAGACTTCCTTTGAAGGCCAGCAGTTAGATGGGGATATAATCACAAACACTGGAGCGTTAGAATCTGTGAAGATGGAAGAGTAATAGCACTGTCCACCTGTAACATATTATACTATTTTCTGAGCCTCTTTCCTTGATTTGGTTTGGAATTCCAATGAAAAAGTATCTTTCCTGATATTTTATATTTTGGACAGATGGTAAATACCACACAATTAGCTTGTAGGATATTTCTACAATATCTTCAAGTCTAACACAAAACCAGTTAAAGTTCTATTTCAAAGTAATTCCTTTTGGTAAGAGATGAACAAAATCCTGATCAATTTATGGAGTGAACGTTGGTGTAAGGTTGGCTGGCTTTTTCACTTTACATTTCCAGGTGGAGATAAGAACATTTACATCAGCTGAAGAATTGGTTTAGTTATTACTGTGATGTTACTTACTACTATCAACTTCTTTTACTGCTAGAGAATGAAGCTAGAAATACGAAACATAGAGGGCCAAGTATTGACAAGAGTGGAAACAGGATTTGTTGCAGGCATGTGCACATTGTAGAACTTGCATGAACATCGATGCAAACTGAAGGATCTACTCAGTTTTGTAAACTAAAAGTACTGAATTTTGTTTCTTTTATTTCATTATTGAAATGTTGCTAGTATCTCAGACTATCCTCGGTATTTTCTTCAAAGGTTAAGGGTTTAAATGAGAGCAGCAGTTGGTGTTCATGCATGTAGTGTTCTTGTGAATAATCATTTATCTGAATTTGTTTACCTTTGAGGTTAATTATTTCTTCCTGAGCATTTAAGGAAGCCTTAGTTCTTGCCCCTAAGCAGTTCCATTCCACCTCTTTTCTTTTTTCCTCAAGAAAGAAACTTTGAGAGCTTACTTTCCATGAGGATTCAATAAAACCAGTCTTCCTGTTGTTCTGGTCACCCACACAGCAAAAAAGGAAGTTAAACTGTTTGCTGACATATCTCTTATGGTTTGGGTCTGAGCCTCTGCTCTTGTGCCTGCTGCCAGAAGTTTGACTTCCACAGACAATACTTTGTGGGTGGTGACTTCACTGGGAATCAAGAGCCAAGAACTAGAGAAATGTTCTGTGTGCCATGTCTGTGGTGATTAGGAAAACATTACTAGATCCACACTTTCAAAGTTACAGCAGATGTGCTTATTTTGTGGTAACCATGCAGTGGAAGAAAGCTGTTCTCTGGCCCCTAAACCCCAGCTTAGCTAATCATAAGGAAGGCTAGCAAATGCGGTATTTTTCTCATGACATTTCATAAACACAAGGTTTCAAAATGAATGTGGATGGAAAGGCAAATAATCTTTCCATCCCCTGTGATCTGCATAGAATTGTGGTTTGCCTGAACTGGCTGAAAGCTCCTGGTAATTATTTAGAAAGATTGGCATTGTTTAGAGAGCTAACATATCTGCATAAATTCCTATCTTACCCTTGCTTTCTTTGAAACATACAAATGAATCTTGATACATTCATTGCCAACAGATATGTAAGGACTATCCTAAATCCAGATGTGGAATTCGTATTAATATCATTGATATTTGATATCACTGATATCCCAAGCACACATACAAGCTGGGTACAGAACAGATTGAGAGCAGCCCTGAGGAGAAAGACTTGGGGGTGTTGGTCCACCAGTCTAACATGACTCAGCAATGCGTGCTTGCAGCCCAGAAAGTGAACCATATTCTCTGCACCAAAAGAAGTGTGACCAGCAGGTTGAGGGAGGTGATTCTCTCCCTCTACTCTGTTCTTGTAAGAATCCACCTGGAGTACTGCATCCACCTCTGAGGTCCCCAACATAAGAAAGATGTGGACCTGTCGGAACTAGTCCCAGGGAGGGCTGTGAAGATGATCAGAGGATTGGAGCACCTCTGCTATGAAGACAGGCTGAGAATTGGGCTTGTTCAGCCTGGAGAAGGCTCAGGGGAGACTTTAGAGAAGCCTTCCAACAGCTAAAGGGGGACTACAAGAAAGCTGGAGAAGGACTTTCTAGGAGGGCATGTATTGACAGGACAAGGGGTAGTGGCTTTAAACTGAAAGAATAGATTTAGATTAGATAGTAGGAAGAATTTCTTTACTGTGAGGTTGGTGAGGCACTGGAATAGGTTGATGAGAGAAGTTGTGACTGCTCTATCCCTGGCAGTGTTCAAGACCAGGTTGGATGTTGCTTTGAGCAACCTGGTCTGGTTGTGGAAGGGGGGGTTGGAACTAGGTGATCTTTAAGGTGCCTTCCAACCCAAACCATTCTATGATTCTATGATATTTCCCTACAAGGAATTCAGTTCACAGTCAGCTTGAAGGAATCAGAAATAAACACATAACCCAGTATTTACATAGAAGAAGCAAGTATAAACTTACTTTTATAAGTTTATACTTATAAGTATAAAAAGTATAAAGTACTTATTAAGTATATACTTATAAGATGTAGAGATATTGATTGCTGTTTAGCCTATCTGATTTACTCTTGCATATACTATGGGACATTATGAACAAAAAGGTAAAAGCCTCAGTCAAAGTTGAGCAGTGATTACAGCTAAAATAAACCGTTCCAGTCTTGCTTTAGTACATTACTGAAAACAATCTTTACTGAATATTCTTAACTAGAGCCAGTTACTGCATTACTAAAGTCCAGAAAGTTTACTTATCAAACTGTTAGGTATATCTATCATTGCCTTACTCACGCCAGTCTTCCAGAATCCTCAGTAATATTAAAAAATAAATAGCAAAAGTGCCCTGTTTATTGATTTGGTTTTCAACTTTTTGAGACAAGCACATAAGAAAACCCAAGTGTTCTGCAAGAACTCATACTGTTCTTCCACATTGTTATAAATGGTTGTTTTTTTTTTCCCAGAAACTGTTACTGGCTTCTTAGGGTACTCGGGAGTCTCTAAGAACATACAGAACCTTAACATTTGTTTATGTAGTTATATTTACTATTACAGTTCCTGTGTTTGTTGTTATATCTGGGTCCCATTTCATCAAGGCAACAAAACTCTGAAGAGGCTTTCTCATGAAGAACTTGAAACAAACACACCAAAATGGCTGGAGGAGACAGAGGACTGTTACAAGCTTGTTGCTGATGAAGAAGAAAGTCACAGAGAGGAAAAGGGTGAACTTTATTAATACTTAATCGATATTGCACCAGAAAGCCTCTTGAAAGTAGGTAGGATATGAGTTTTTAAATTGCTTGCAAGATTTGGAAGAACTTAAATTAGAGGAGCTGCACATGCTGAGCTCAGAAATCTTCAATTCCAGACTTGTACTTTATTCTCGGAACTAGTTTATACCCCCACAGAAGCAGAATGAATGGATGTGCACAGTAAGCGCTCAGTTGCTCAAGCACTTTTGTTTGTGGCCTTAGAATTTTTACTTCAAAAATTTGTTTTTTAATGGTCCAGCCATCTTTCCTGCCAGGCTTCATGAATCTGTGCAAGAAACTGCTGCTTGAACTGCCCTAAACATAACAGCAAAAAAACCCCCAAAAAAACCAAACCAAAACATTTCCATGTGGGTTCTTTGTTGCAGAAGACTGAAATTAGTCATGAGGAATGCACACACTGGCACTGCTCTGAATACTTAGCTTCAATAATTTTTTAAACCACTAAAAAACTGTGTTTTGCAGTGTTTCTGTGCTTCCTGTTTCACTAATGTTACATGTATTGGGGTTGCACGGCAAGGTTTTGGTGGCAGTGAAGCCATAGGAGTGGCTTCTGTGAGAAGCTGTCAGAAACTTCTCCCATGTCCGACAGAGCCAGAGCTAGCCAGCTCCAAGAGAGACCTGCTGCTGGCCAAGTCCGATCCCATCAGCAATGATGGTAGTGCCTCAGGAATAACATAGTTAAGGTGGGGAAAAATAAAAGTGCACAACTGCAGCCAGAGAGAAGAGTGAGAACATGTGAGAGGAACAGCTCTGCAGACACCAAGGTCAGTGCAGAAGGAGGGGAGGAGGTGCTCCAGGAGCCGGGGCAGAGATTGATTGCCCTGCAGCCTGTTGTGAATATCTTAGTGAGGCAGGCTGTGCCCTGCAGCACATGGAGGTCAGTGGTGGAACAGATACCCAACTGCAGCCCTGGGAGGACACCAGCGCAGGGGGATGCCTGAAGGAGGCTGTCACCCCATGGGAATCTTGCACTGGAGCAGGTTTGCTGGCAGGACTTGTGACTCCACGGGGGACCTAAGCTCGAGCAGTCTGTTCCTGAGGGACTGCACTTATGGAAGGGCTCCACTTATGGAAGGGCTCCACACAAGAACAGTTCATGAAGAACTGCAGCATGTGGGAAGGACTCAGGTTGGAGAAGTTCGTGGAAAACTGTAAAATTCCCTGTCTCCCTGTGCCAGTGTGGGGGAAGAGGTAGAGAACATCATGAGTGAAGTTGTGTGCAGGAAGAAAGGAGGGGTGAGAGGAAGGCATTTTAAGCTTCGGTTTTATTTCTCATTACCCTGCTCTGATTTGATTGGTAATCAATTAGATTAATTTTCCCAGGTTGTCTGTTTTGCCTGTGACAGTAGTTACGGAAGGATCTCTCCCTGTCTCTATCTCCACCCACGAGCCCTTTTCTTATTTTTTCTCTCCCCTGTCCAGATGAGGAGTGATACAGCGGCTTTGGTGGGCACCTGTTGTGCAGCCAGGGTCAAGCCACCACAGTACACCAGCATATGAGTCACAGATAAAAGTCTTCTGACAGCTTTTGTAGTTTGGCAACATTAGAAGGGAGACTGTTTTGGAATACTGGGTGGAAATACTTTGCAATGAGGACACACTTCATTCACAAGAAGGAAAACTATTTTTCAGATGCTGAAAAAGTACTCCAGGTCCTGAGAACCTTCTCCCTGTAGCATGTAACGTATACATGTTCCTGATGTTTTTGTGCATTGATAGCTCAGGCTTGTACTGAAAGGTAGAATCTAAGAATGAAGACAACTATTCTTGCTTTCTAAATATTACAGAGATTTCTAGGTCATATGGGAAATTTTTCCTCAAAAATAACTTTGTAGAAACTTTTCTGACTAGACAGCTTTTTGTAGAATATTTTGTTAAAATTTCTGCTTTTCACCAGAAAACTTGAAAGTCTTTGATATTCTAACAAAAAAATTATTCTTGAGAATTTGAGCAAGAATAACGCTATTCTCATTTTCACTAGCATATCTTTGACGGGACAGAGATGAAAGGAGAAAAAAAGATCAATCTTCTAACTGATTTCTAATTTCACTGTATAACACTTAGAAAAGTCTAAGCAAATTAGAATTTCCAGAATTAGGCTAAAATCTGCCTGTCTGTTTAAGAAATACTATTATATCCCTACTATACTACACATTGCATGCAAATTTATATTCTCCCAGTTCCATGTAAAAAGAACAAGATACAAATGAATTTGTTTAGCCCATGGCATTAGCATAGGTTTTGCCTGGGTTTTTTTTTTTTTGCCTTTTTTTTCCCCCACAGACTCTTTGAACTATAAATTACTTTCTTGAGCCAGCCTGAAAAAGAGGAAACTTTTCATTTTGATTACTGTTGCAGCACGTGTGCTTCTGAAATACTAGCAGAGCTTTGAATGTTGTAGTCTAGCCTGCCTTAACAAAAGAATTTGACAGTTCACTGCTGTGCATTTTTTAGGAATACTTGTACATTTTTCACGCTCAAGAAGAAAAAATATTCAAATAAAAATGGCCTTGAAAATTTACCAGAGTATTTGTTCCAGCTTTTGCATGCCAATACCAGCTGTGAGGACTTCAAACCGGCAGAACAAAATAGGTTATTAAAAAAGAAGGCTAGAGACTGAAGATGAAAAACTTGTAGAAGAAGCTCAAATGTCAAAGGCAAGATTATTGTACTATGCTTTGATTCTCTGGATTTATGGGAAAAGCACATGCCTAATTCCTTCCTGTGCTCAGTCTTTGTTTTGTGCACATTTAGAATGAAGTTATTTTGAAAGAGGTACCTGCTTTCTCTTCAGTAAGTATAAAGAGTTCTGTTAAGTTGTGCTCTAAACTTTGAAAAGTGTGCAGACCTGTTAAAACATAGAATCTATTGTTACTGCACACTGGGTAGGGGACAGGTTATACTGTCCACACTATGCCCTGGGTTAGCATCCAGTATTTGAAATGTACTCAAATTATACTTGCTAAATGAGAAATGATAGATGGAGTGGGAATAAATTATGAAGGCTTTGAAATCAGCTTCAGTAATTAACATTTATTGCAGTAACAAAGAGGGAGCAGAGATGCAAAAAGAGGAACAATATGTTCAGAGCAATAGTCAAGAATCCTCTCTGCACCTGCTTTCTGAGGAGCATCAGCCTAAAAACCTTGCAGTCATCCAAGCAAGGAAGGACAATGCTGCAGTAAATGAGATGTATGATGATGACAGCTTGGGCAAGAACTTTTGTTAGATGTGATGGGTAGGAACGCATCTTAAAATGAAAACTCAAGAAAAAATGTGCAAGGTACAGATGCAATCTGCCTGTAGGTATTAGGGAATGTTCAGAGTGTGGAATCGTAGGGTAGCTCAGGATGATTAAGGAAAAGATTTTCTGGAGGATTTTTTCACAAGACTAAAATTCAAGTAACACTGACCTTGTAGTGAGTATAGACTACATAGAGAAAGCTGATTAGAACTTCACCATCTCTTTCATATATGTAATAGTTCTGCCATATAAACCCTATATTTATGTTTGGGGGCACATTATGACACCTATTAATGTCTTAAGTTGGCCTTACTCTAAGATATATTTTAATGTCAATATAGATAAATAAGTAGTTTTAGAAAGCTAAGAAAGTAATTTGATAATTTTTCAACTTCTATATTATATTTAAACACGCAGTTGTGTTGTATATTCCCATATCGAAATGCAATGCTCATAGTTCTCTAGTGGTACGATTTTTGTAGGTCAGAATAAAGCATTAGGTATATCAACAGCTTCTGTGCTTACAGTGACTTGTATCTTGCTGTCTGTAATAATGTATTCTAAAGACACAAAGTATTAGAAAGATAGCTGTAAAAGCATTATATCTATATACAGATATATATAATATCTATATATATAATATCTGTATAGATAGATATAAAAGCTAAATTAAGTATATTTACTATACTGGTATAATCTAGCTTGTGCTATTGGTCACACAGCTGTATGCACATTTTTAGCTTTACTATCTTATGATCCATCAGAAAAAAACCTCAGCTACTTACATTAAGTAAAACATTCTCAGCCTGTAGCTTTTTTCTCCTTTATTACAAGAAACACACTGATAGACTTTACTGGTAACATAAGGGAAGACCTGACAAATGGAGAATTTGGTAAAATAAATATTAAACCACTGGAACTATAATAATTAATAGTTGTGTAACCTCAAAGTGTATTCTGCCAAATTGCCTCACCTTCACTTCTAAAAGCAAAAGTGATGGGAAGATACTCTCCATGGATTTCTATGACTTAAGCACAATATTTTCCATACACTAAAATATTAAACAAGTTTTAGGAGATCTTTCTTATATTTTCCTGAGTCCCAAAGACTTTTACGTTAATCAAGTATTATTTTACAGAGGGTTAAAGAAATACAAAGCAAATAAAAGCTTTTTTCCACCTATAGAAGGTTGTTAATAATGGATTATTAAAAAACTCCTGCTGTCCTATTTATTCCATGTCTTTTCTAATAGGCAACAATACAACTCAAACCATGCACTTTAATTCACCTGAGAAAAATCAGTAGTTTGCAAAAGAGTACCTAAAATCTGAAAATTAAGTTACCAGAGGAGAACTAACTATTTATAAACTAGAATTCTGCTCTGTGAAAAACAAGCATTAGGATATTCAGCTCTGTATAGCACTGCTTAAAAATGTTTTGTTCAGCTTCTAGTTGTGCAATGCTGCTATTAGTATCTAGCGTACGAAACTCAAGCATGGAAGGACTGCATAATACAGGCTTCATTTAACTGTAGGTAGTCATGTTCTTGTTAGCTTCTTTTTGCAGCCTTAAGCAAATTTTTTTATTTGCACAACTTTTGCCACTAAACTCAGTTGAGCAGGCATTTCATCAGTGGAAAATACAATAGTCAATAACAATAAATAGCATTCTGAAAAGCTCTAAGTGGAAACAAGAAAACGCATGAAGCAGTAATAATAATAAAAATTTTCCAATATACCAAATTAATGACCCAAAGCTTAAACACATTTAATATTAGAATTTAGACAATCCTTTCTGTATATTCTCACCTAGCACCTATGTTAAAGAAGCTATTGTCACATGGGGTTGGCTGCAACACTCTTTTCCAACAAGCACTCGTTGAGGATTAGCCTAGGTGCAATGCAGGTGTTTATACACAGTTGATCCTGAAGTCTATCCAAGAAATTTATACAGCTTCCAAGGTGCTTTAAGCACATAGAGAACTACAGAGAAAAATAAAGACAGACACCAGTTTGGGCTTATTGACAACCCTTTCTCGCTGACCATGGAAAGAACCACCACAGTTTTGGCTTCCATGTGGCTGCACAAAGTATGAGTTAAGGTATGGTTTAGTTCAGCACTGCTAGAAAGCCATATGGTAATTTCTTATCTAGTCTGCTGATACAGAAGCACACATACTGCCAATAAACAAGACAAAGATAAAATATCATGCACCCGAGCCAATTAGTTTTATCAGCAACAGGGAAATAATTCACTTAAATCCAAACCTTTCTCCCCTCCGCCATTTAAAAACAAACAAGCAAAATTTCAACCTCCTGCAGTTTACTGACTTCAGTAACTTCGGTGGATGTTTGATGTTGTATTAGGTTTTCATGGCAAAGTTGAGCCAGGGAAGAAGGGAGGAACTGGGGAAGATATTTTAAGATTTGTTTCTAGTCTCTCATTATCCCACTCTGATTTGATTAAATACATTAATTTTCCCCAAGTTGAGTCTTTTTTGCCCATGATGGCAATTGGTGAATGATCTTTCTCTGCCCCCATGTGCATTTCTTTATATTTTATCTCTCTTGCCCAGCTAAGGAGGGGACATGATAGAGCGGCTTTGGTAGGCACCTGCTATCCAGCCAGGGTCAACCCACCAGAGATGTTTGTTTCTGCATTAACTCTGGTATTAGATCCAACTGTAAGTCTTGCTGAATCACATTAACTTGACAGACTTCAAAGGATATTTCAAAGTTCACATACATCATACAATCCAGTACATATTTTTAAATGAAAAATATTTCTGTTATTGAAAATATGACTTGCAGTCCAGATGCAGAAAAGATTATTTTAGCTTAAATGTATATGTACTTTTTCCCGAAAGGACATGCAAAAGTCTGTGTGGAAATAGCACACAGGTACTGATTCCCACTTAAAGATATAGCCTAGTAGCTGATTAGAGCAATAGCAAACATGAAAAGATGCTTTCAAGAATCCTCTGTGTTTATAAGCATGTTTTAAATTGAAATGCATGGACCTTTTCAGATAAGTCAACACTTCAAAAGCTGGCAAGAAAATTTCAACAGTTCTTAATCTAGTAGCATTTTGCTGCTTTTAAACAACCCCTTAACTACCTAGCAACAGCACAAAGGGTATAATACTCAGAGACTTAAATTCGCACTGTCTGAACAAGAGTGAAAATTGTAAATGTGCGAGATAGCTTGAGGACATTGTGACACCAGGGTGTCTAGTGGGTCAGACTGGGTAGACCACTTATCAGGATAGTACAGAATAGAAGATGCATGTCTTCCCTATACAACTTACACAATAACACAGATTTTCAAATACAGATCTCCACCATACCCCTCTTTCCTGCCATCCTCAGCGTAGGCTTATCTGAATCACAGTTTTCCTCACTGTAGTGACTGTTTAAAACTGTTATCAACACGTTTGATGGTATATATGTTTTCCAAAAGTCTCCCGTACAACTTTTACAATACATTTTGTACCCAGCCAGTACCCTTCAGGTACCTCCTACAAAGAGGGCTCTAGTGAGGTTATTCTAGACAACAAAGTTTTGATATGCAGACATGTGGATGTAATCATAGGGTATGAGAATACTGTTTTTCACACTAAGTACTGTCTTTTACTTTCATTTAAGTGCAGGAAGACTGAGTCTGTAAGAAGATTGTTACTCAAGCTTAGTAAGAAAACCTGAACCCAGACTGTGTTAATTATTGTTTGATTTCTTATACTCCAGAAGACGTAATTTATGTGCTTATAATTAGATACACCCCAAGATGTTTTTAAATTTCTATGACCAAAAACCAGCCACATGAATATGAAGGAGAGGGGGCTATAGGACAAGTATCTTTGCAGCCTTTGTGGTTATGCTTCCTTCATTATTATGTAATTCCTCAATTGTTCCTTATTTTTCTCTCTTTTGAAAACTATTGGTTATTTTACAGCTATTCTTTCCTGTTTTGAACAAAGCAGAACAAAATATTATGTGATTTAAAGCTTTTCATCTGTTTCCTACTCTTCAGCAGCTGGATTTTGTAGAAGTAACCCTTCAGGGAACACTCCATATTTTGGTAAACATCCAATATCTAACATTGATTAACATTCTCCCATATAAAAAGATCTCATCACTCAACAAGCAGGCTCAGATACACTTCCTTGATCCTAAACTTGTCCTTACTGTAGACAAAATTCTCTCCTGAATTTTAAATGTAATAATGCTTATAGTTCTGGGGTATATGTCATTCTGAGGTAAAGGTGAACCGCACTTAGTACTAATAAAAATCTCACCAGGGTTTTCTACACCATGTAGATACCTCATTTTGCTTTGACTGTTTTTAAAGAGTGAATTGAAAATGAAAATGGAAATATAGGATATTTATCAGAAAACGTGAATGCTTTTAGCATCTTAAGCACTACTGATACTCAATTTTGTAAGGAGAAAAAATCAACTGAGAAAATTTTCCCCATAAGTATTCTTCTAAGTGATTTTTGCTGTAACTGCTAAATTATACTTATTTGCCTATACCCTCCTCAATAAGATTTTAGTATCTTCATTTTACAGCATCAACTATTTTGATCAGACTCTAAATATAATTCTCATGCTGATCTTGAGAGTTGCAGTGAGGGTGATAATGAACTGAATAACCAAGCTTTATGTCTGTTCGGTTGTATTTGTTTAATTTAGTAAAACATTCAGCTTTCAATTATGTGGAGTCAAACTTTAACAGTTACATTGAGACAACCTTGTTTTAGCTTTAGAAAAAAGAAACTGATAAAAACATATTCCTTCTGAAATCATTGGATTCAGCAATCAACTGATTCAGACCACTCACAAGTGAACTTCACAGGATGTTGCTGCTTCATTGGATATGGTGGCAAACTGCCCTATATATTTGATTGGGTTTGACTGAGATAAATGTTATTTGTGGGTTTTTTTCATCATTTCTAGGAGTTGCAAACTGCATGAAGCAGCTGGCTCCAGTGTGATAAAAAGCTGACCTCAGGATTATACTATTATCTTCAAAGAGGAAGAAAAAAGCAAAGCTCGAAGTAACTGCTTCTAAATAGGGAAAGATAGCCAGTGTATCCATTTGTAAAGAAATAATTGATAATTTACTAAATGGAAAGTTTATAACTAAGAAAAACTGATTTGGCCAAATGTGTTTACTTTGAAGTTACTCAATTCAAATAGGGAAAATACAAAAATCTAAATACTTAGACAAATTTGGCATATTTTTCTTGTATGTTATTTGTCTTCCTAATACAGTGAAAAGGAATGAAAATTATTAATTAATAATAGTTAAATATATGAAATGCCGCAGACCTCAGGTGAGTTCAGTTGACCATTTCATATGATTGACAAATGCAAACATAAAAGGTTAGAACACGACAAATTTATTTTTAAATTAAAACCTTTGAACCTATTTAATTGTTTTATATATAAAAGACTCAAGCATCAACAAGCATGCATGAAATTTTATTGGGAGCCTGTTCTGTCTGGGTTGGTATACTTGTGTTTACGTAGACTCATTACTGCTTTTTTATGAAACAGAAAACATGGAAAACTACTGAAAATCTGAATTTCTTACGATGCTTCGTGTTCTCTTATCTCATACATATTCTTAATGACATCATGTTTGCCTTTTTTGGAATAAACTATGATGTTAGAAGCATGAAAAGCCAAAAAAGCAACATATAATTGTATCAGGAACAGGCACCCTAATTTCATGAATCTTTTCTGAATAAGAAAAGATAAAGAGTAAACTGAAAAAAAATATATGAAATAGAAACTTTAGGAGAGAGTTTTCTGTGAGCAAATCTCTAATGAGCATTTCCATCAGTATACCGTACAATTTCACAACAAGCTGTGTTTCATTTATTCTGGAGAGCAGAGATATTAACTTGCTTTCCCATTCTCAATTTTATCCAACACAGGCAACCCGAATTTGTTATTTTATTTGCCTCAGCACCACTTTTCAGATGGCACTGGCTAACGGAAAGATTGAAAAAAGGTGCTCTATGTATGTTTGTATATATGTCTCCATATAAGAGTATGCTTTTGTCTTCATTTTGCGGAAGGCAAATCTTAGTGTAACATTCCTTTTCAATGTCATATCTTTTTGACTGCTCACCATGACTTGTGCTTTTATTTATGGTTACATCCTTGTTCCATTCCTCCTCTGTGTGTTATTTCTTATGTGTGACTACCACTTTCTTTGGGTAGCTATACGGTTCTGTATAGCTCTATCAATTTACCTATGTTGCACTTGCTTAGTACATCTAAAAGAATATTCTTAGGGAGGGAGAGAAATCAGTACCAGTGTGCTTTGCTTCAACAGTTGATAATTTGAAGTGATTCAGCAGCTGCTACATCAGCAAATCTCCCTGTAGTGGAAATGTCTGAGAGCAGCAGGACAAACAGCTGAAACAGAACCTGCCATCTTCTCCCTTAGTAAATTCTTTACTTATGAATTAGGATGTGCCTATCTTGTCAGCCTCTAAGCTTTTTGTCAGTCTCTACGCTCTGTATTTCCATCAAATCACAGGCCAGATGCTTCCAAGCATTTTATTTTCTTAGGTGTGAATACTATTATCATTCTCATGGCATACTATGTGATATTAAAATAATCCCTCCACTTCTAGTTTTTAAAGAAAACTACCACCATCGTGCTTCAAAAATCCAGTAAAACAGTGCATATGAAAATACATCCAAAAGAAAACAAACATGTTTAGAAAAAAAATCTAACATTCCCCACTGGAAAACACTGCCCAGAAAGGATGTGGAATTTCCCTCATTTGCAGTATATGATACTTGATTGAAAAAGGTATTGAACAAGTCTACTGTGGCATTATTTAAAGTTGCATGCTACCTTGTATGGCTTCTCCCCAAAATGTGTTGTGCTTACCAGAATTTAGAGTTTTAAAGACAAAATCGTATTGTGAGAAAATGTCACAACTACCAAAAAAGGGTTTTTTTTTCTAATTTTTTTTGTGTAATATTATTCGCTGGGGTTAAAATGCTTTATTTCCATTAAAACATACCATTTATGGTTGTAATAATGAGCCCATTTTTAAAGTGAGAAGTGAAAAATAGAGGACCAAATAACATGTATCTTTTCTAAGGAGAATAAACAAAAATCCCCTCCTCTGAGTTAATTACCATTCTGTAAAATCAATTATTTTCTAAAACATAAAAGGGAAAGTAGTATTTTTCACTTTTGTCACATAAAGCAAACAAACAAATATTTGATTTTCTATATTTGGGCCAAATCAGCATTTAAACACAACTACAAAGATAAAATTAATTAACTATCTATGTATAATGACTCCTTGAAATTCTAATCTCTACAGCTTAGTTATCTAAATGGTACATATTCAATGCAATTTTAAAACTGTTTAATGAAGACGTATTTCTAACTTATGATTGTTTAATTACAGGCCAGTGAATGTAATTACATTTTCTGCTTAAGGATAGAGCCTTCTTACAGTTCAGGAATTAACAAAAGCACTCTCATTATACTCTTTACTATTATTCAGTGTAACTGCTCTGAAACTTAGTATATTACATAGAAACTGTGAAAAATAAAAGATAAAACAAGCACTGAATTATGTTCATTATACATGAGCTTAGTACATTTTAAATGTGAATGTATTGTATTAATCTTGTCCAGCTGGTATAAGAGTTAAAATTATGTATCATCAGTCTGGTAAGATACTATTTTTTTTTCTGTTCTCAGGGGTTTTTATTTAGCACTAGTACAATCTTTGAACCCTTACCTAACACACTTTACAAACACACTTTTCCCGGCTTGCTTGTTCTTGTCAATACTCCCTTTCTATGTTTCCAGAGGCCTGTGGTCGCACTTTCAAAAAAAGTAAAGCAAACACAAAAAAGCCACTGGGCAAACAATCAGGGAAAGTACACACATAATAAAAGGAACAATTTTGAAACCAGACTACTGAAATTGCAAAAATTGTAGCATTATTGCTCAAATTATCATGATTTGCAAGTGCAGCCACAGTAGCTGATTGCGAACACTAACCATTTGCTTGCACATACACTGCAGAAGGGAGCTCAGTCAGGATATATAGGAGTTTAGTGAAATGAGAATGAATGTAGTGTTTCAGACAGGATTGGGTTTGCATGACAAGGTTTTGGTAGTGGGGGACCTACAGGGACAGCTTCTGTGAGAAGCTGCTAGAAGCTTCCCCTTGTGTCTGATAGAACTGATCGCATCTGTTGTCCAGCCAGGGCCAACCCACCAGAGATATTTATTTCTGCAGAAACTCTGGTATTAGATCCAAACTGTAACTGGAAACACACCACACAGACTGAGGCTCCGTCTAGCCTGGCAGCCAAAGAGGATACCCAAGAATTAGTAAGAACAAGAAAAACTAATTTGATATGCCCCCAAAATACTCTCCTGACCAAATAGAAGCAGCAAATACAAGTGGCTTTCAAACCTAACTCAGAAGTCAAATACCAGAGAGGATCAGGACAGCCGTCAAGCTTGTTTCTTTCAAGTAGGAAGCTAAACAGCACCTGCAACACACCATTGCTCTGAATTTACTTGCAAGCTCTCACTGAAAACATCCACCACCAAAGCAACAGTCATATTCTCAAACACTGTGACCTCTACTGATGTTACCACAATCATTATGCACCATCTAAGAAAAGCTATATTCAGTAGCGTGAACAGAAGTGACAGTAACCTGAGGTATCAACCCCGTTACCCACTCCAATATATACCGAAACTATTAGACATGTATCAACCGTTACCTTTTCCACCCGGTCTACAGATATCTTTTCAGAGAGGCACATCAGAGCTTGCATTCCACTTTCTACTGATCCCTCTTTGTTAGTTACACACTACTGAAAGAAATTCAGGTTGATGTCCTAAGTATTCACTTTATACACCTAAGCAACAATAGTGCACACATACAAAAACA
>JANEMJ010316420.1:0-41293 GCA_024361745.1 Cacatua alba
AGTTACCAGCTAGGCTTAAACCACGACACTTCTGTTGATTAATCACTTCCACACAGGAAATGATAATTCTGGAAAAAACAAAACCAACCCTCTTCTCCACCCTGCTGCCCCCCAGAAAAAAAAATAAAAATATATAGTGACTCTATTGCTCCAGGGAAGGAAAAAAATAGGATGTTGAAAGTAAACATATTAGTAATAAAAAAAAAAAAAGTTTGCAGGAAAAAAAGCGACATAAAATGTATATAAAAAGTACTCTTCAGAAAATGGGGGAGACAATGTATACAATAGGAAGATAATCCAGAAAAATGCCCTAGAAAAATGTATGAAAAGAGCAGAATATTCCTCCTGAGAAAAAAAAAAAAGTAAAAGATAGAACTGAAATCAGCTATATGTACTGATAAAGACACTAGAAAAGATGTCTTTTACAATACTGTCATATAATCAAAACTGAACAAGCAAGAGATAAGAACTAACACTTGCATGCACAAAGTTTTATATTGATTTCAAACTTGGAGAACATTTAAGGCAACAATTGTTTTGGGAGGATTATAAGAGTAGAATCAATTAGAAAGTGTATCTTACTTTTTTACTGAAAAGTGTGGCTGATTTGGTTGTTGCTTCCCTCATTATTTTGTACAGAAAGAAAGAGAATAGGAAACCTACGAAACACAGACTTATTTGACACTTAAGGGGGCTGGGGAGTAGCTGCATCTCTAATGTATCAAGTGACTACGGCTTCTCCTAATTTTAACATTTTAGGTCCTGATACTGTGCATATACTGAAATCTACTGAAGGTAGTAGGCTTACACACATGGCTAACTGAAGGACTGAGTTTATCAGAATTTTAATCCTGTGTTACACACAGTGTTATAACCCCAATACTGACATCTTTGCCAAAGTGACCTTTGGAATAAGTTTATTAATAAATCATAGAATCAGAATCATAGAATGCTTTGGATTGGAAGGGACCTTTAAAGGTCATCTATTACAACCCCCCTACAATGAACAGGGGCACCTTCAACTAGATCCAGCTCCCCAGAACCACATCCAGCCTGGCCTTGAATGTCTCCAGGGATGTAGCATCTATTCTGGGCAACCTGTTCCAGTATTTTACCACCCTCATTGCAAAAAATTTCTTCCTCACATCCAGCCTGAATCTCCCCTTTTTTAGTTTAAACCCATAACCTCTTGTCCTTTTGCAACAGAACCTGCTAAAAAGTCTCTCCCCACCCTTCTTATAGGCCCCTTTTAAGTACTGAGAAGTCCCATATCATATTTGAATTCTGTCATATAACAAGAAGGTACTACTTCTTGCTATGTTATTAGATGAATACTTGTGCTTACATTATAGCACATCCTAATTCCCTGTGCCTCCTCTGCTGTCTTCATTCAGAGGTTTAGAGAAAAGCTGCAAACAGTATGTTTACCTAATAGAACCTTCTAAAGGATGAGATTTAACATAGAAATTGACTTACAATTTCTAAGATCCAAACTAAGAATGATGATGATCACATCTGCAAAACAGAAAACTATCTGTTGGATTGCAAACATTGTTAGTAAGCACTTCAAAAAGAGTTCTCATTAATGTGCTCTAAATAACATATAAATGTGCAAACAGATAATACTGGAGAAAAAACACTAGGAAGGTGTTATTATCACTTCTCCAGGTGAACATATTCTGTCTGCAGACATGAAAAATACTGTAAATATTCATGTGGATTCAGAAAAAAAAACTATAGGATGTTCTAGACACAAGGAAACATGCTTCATATAGACAAGAGTAAACAATCTGCTTAATTAACCCAAATGTGGATAAAAAGGTAATGTGATGACAAATACTTGTGCTGAAGTAGCTGAAGCCAATAAAAGAAAGACAATATATAATGTTACATATTTATTTTAATTAGAAACTTTGATATACATTTGTTAACAGGCTGAAGAAAATCCTGTAACTAAATTGGTCATAAATTTTTCCTTCATTGAATGACCTGGGGAGCAAACACCAGATTGTTTAATTCATTCATGGTTAATAAAATAGTTCAATAACTTTCTGAAAATATTTCTTATTTTAAACCAGTAAAGGAAAGTGACAGTCTAGTTTTTCATGAGTGCATCCTATGATTTTGGCTTGTGTACTTGTATCTAAGCTGCTAAGTTAGTGATCTCATTTTCAGAGTACTGCAACATGACTAGAATCTCTAGTGACTTTGGAAAGTGGGCAGTTTACCTAGTGGTCTTAAATAACTTTTTAAAAGCTTAAATGCGGGAGTTCAATTTAGAATCACAGTGAGAAATTATTATGTATGATGTGCATTCTCTTTCAACCTGTTGAACCTTTAACTCTTGAAAATGAATATAAAACCCAGCAACTTATTTATTTATTGAGCTATTGCTCCCCAGAAGCCAAACATGCTCAAATAATGAGTATTAATTAAAACAGTACTTCTATCGGAAGATGCAGAAGTGTGATTGTGCATATCCAAAGAGTAAGTTTTGGTGTGTATCAACTTTTGGTTGGCCTGAGAAAAGATCTGAGTCACTTGCTTGGATGGATCTGAGGTTTGGCTTACAGTCAGTTATTAGGAATATAGACAAAAACTATTCATTTGTAGCTTGAGGTAGACATGGAAAGCATATTTGAGCATGGTCTTATTCTTTGTGTGAAAATACTTTTATTTTATGCATGTCTTTTGCTAATGAACCCAAACTAAATTTGACAGCTACTGTCACTATTCATACGGCTTTTCTATAGTAGCATATCTAGTTATATTGGCAAAAAGGATGTTTTGGGGAAGTTCTGCTATGATGACTTTGCAGACATTTATCTTTTTTAAGTACAAACATAAAAATTCTGCACTTATTTAGCTCTGTTTTGCGGGTTTATGAATCCTGTTATTAAAATCTGTAGTCTAAAACACGGATTACTCTCTGTCAAGGTAATTATTATTGTGTCAGATACCTTGTGTGCTGTCTGCTTCCTGGGGTGCTGAGAATAGTGAGGGGTTCAGAGCCTGTCCCATCACCCCAGACAGGAGCAGGGCAGCCAGGGGGCACCAGGGCAGCCCCAGCCCTGAGCTTTGGTCGTCTCGCTCGGGATAGGACCAGGCTAAGGCTGGCATGGGATATGGACTGTGTGTGGCTGGGCAGGGCAAGGCTTTGGCGAACTGGAGTACAGCCCTGCTGCAGCGTCATTGGTACAGCAGCTTTCACATGAAGAGCTATCTGTAAGAGAACTGTTGTTTCCACACGTTGTTTAGTGTTTCAGGAGGACATACTCCCTCCTGTAAAAAGGAACCTATTTGTACCTGTTACCATTTTCATATACTTAGACTCAACAGAATGTCTTAATGCAATAAATTGGTTGATAAATATATAAAAGTTTATTATTTTTGAATAGGTGTGTCTGATATTTTAAAACCAGAGCATCAAGACTTCAAAGAATGATAAATTATTCATCATGCAGTACACAGTGATAGATGCATACCTACTGTAATTACTGCTCATAGTATGCTACTTGCTCTACTGGTTCCAAATTTCAACCTATAACATTAGTCATGCACAAATATTTATTATTTCAGACAATGCATCTTTTTTCTCCAACTAAATCTTTCCTTCTGTGTTTAAGAAAGCCTGCTGTCTTCAAATGATCTTAGAGAAAGTTTCTGTATTTTTTAAAAAACCTTTAAAATTTTCCAAAAGCATCAAAGAAGATGAGGGAGATTTAAGTCTTACTTAAACCTAGGAAAAAAAAAAATCTATTTAAGTTATGGAAATTCTTCTCTATTTTTCTAATGAATGGCAATATTCATTCCAAATCATTGTCATTTTGAACACCTCTCTCCATTGCTTAAAAGGACAGAGAAAATCCTTGTTAAACATATTCAGTACTTTACAGCAATAAGTAAAATAAACTATTCTGGTAACAGCTCAATATGCTTTAAATCCTGGAGAAGCCACTATAACACTGTTTCTATAGCAGAACTAGAACTCTTATATATGTGCAAGACCAGGATGGACTTAATTTAATTTAGCTTAGTTTAGTTTAATTTAGTTTAGTAACATAAGCCTGGCTTGTTAACAGTGAGGAAACAGTTACAGTGACAGAAAACCTCTATAAATAGTTAAAAAAGTGGCTTAGGTATGGAGTTAGAGGCCCATGAGTATGGATATGGATCTGCCTCTAATACATTTGTGGAATGGTTGTAGCTGAGAAAACATCTGGAAATAACATGTAATTCTTAGAGATTCATGAGATATTTTGGCAGGTACAAGTAATTGGGGTGTGGATCTTTCAGTCAAAAGGCATAATCTGGTGTCAATTTCTTATATTAAAAATTGGAGAAAAGGGTATCCTTATTTAATCCGATTCAGTGATAAGCATAATAGCATCATTGTATGGTCCAGACCTTTCTAATCTTGTTTGTGTGCTCCAGATTGCCAAAGAGAATAATTCTAACTAGGGAAAAAGAAAGACATGAAGTGGGTTGTTTTTCCCCCCCCCCCCTTCTTTTTACTGAAGATTTAGAAGATGTGTTTCAAAAGAAAAAAAAAAGTAAACCCCAGTTATTTTCACTTTGTTTCTTTGTTATTATGAAGCTATTTCCCTCCCCCTCCCCTTCTTTTTCTGGTTTTAGTTAAGTGTTAGAGTAACTGTTTTGCTACAGATCTGAAGGCTAAATATTTGCTGCATTTAAAATCAGATTATAAGTTTTTTTCAAGAGCTGGAACATAAATTACAAACTGGGGTTTACAACAGCTGCTGTGGTTGAATAAACCATGAACTTTATATTATTAGGTGAATATCTCTGCTGAGACTTTAGGCACATCTCAAAGCTGTAGGATATTAAAAAATAATTTGGTTTTTATTAACCGTGGCATCTTAATGAATAAATTAAAAATAACTTTTGATGGATGATGTAGAAGACTTTTTGCTGTGTTTTAAAAAGTACCATGTATTTCTCTCAGAGTGGCAGGGTTAGTTGTTACCTGTTTATCACACTTTTCAGGTTAGTATGCACCATTTGCCCTATTAAAAATGGGAACTTAAATCCCCATTTAAAAATACTGTTTCTGTTGATTTTTGGTTTTGTGTTTGTTTTTTTTCTTCTGAAAGTGCAGACACCTTCTTATCTGTTTTTTTTTTTATAATGGAATGCGGAGGCTTATGAAAAAAGATTTGTTGAGTTGCTGGAAACACAGCAGAGATACCGATGATACATTTTCCATGCTTATTGCAGAATGTGGGAATGGTAGTAAAAAATGTAGTAAAAGTATGTTGTAATTTTATTTGCTGGGGAAGGTAGACTTCCAGTGCAAGGTGAAATATTTATATGGGGCAACTCTTGACTATCTTTCCAAATATGTATTAAACTGTTAATTATTCAAAACAATAATATTCAGTTGGAGGTACGCATGCTGAAAACTAAAGAAGAAAATCTAAAAATCCATAGAAAGAAGGGAAATGAACCCTTGATATAAAGCATAGGTCCATATCATTTGAAGGTCTTTTGACCAGCTCTCACCTCCCATCACCATAATCTTAACATTCCTAATAGTATCTTACTAAGGCCTCAAGATATTTTAAGTATCGAACCATTTGCTTTAATATTTTACTAGGATGAAAAAAACCTGATGGGTCTGAGCATCATCATGGACACACCTATGTGAATCCCTTAACCAATCGACACGTTTATTCTGAAAGAGAGACCTGTGGATAAAATATATGATTAGCCATGAACATTCTTTCAGTTCTCTCAGAAAGAAGTGGAAGACGTGTCACTCAAACGAAGACAATTGTCAACTGCTCTTGAGATCCACCTTATACTGAACCATTGACACAGTGTCAGGTGTCCATTTCTGGAGCCACTTCCTGCACCGTTTGTTTTAACTATTTATTGTTTTCTGATTTAGAGTTTCCACTTAAGCCACCAATGGCATAACTAATCATGTAGTCTTAGGCCAAGCTCTTGGGCTTTCTCCACATGTAAGGCCAATTAGCAGCTGTCACCATACTTCCTGTCACTCCCTTGGTGTTCTCAAATGTGTTACATCAACTGTGAAATCAGTAACAAATAGAAAATACTTGCCTATTACTGTTTTGTTTCCAAAGGTTTTGGATTTGAATTAACCCAGTCAATTAAAAATCACGACAAATGTTAGTGTAGGAGAAAAAAGAAATCTTTAATAGTGAGAAAAATTAGTTTTTTAAACCACCTTTCAAACACAATGGTGGAAAGACATAATATGGGACAGGTAACAGCTTTAAATATGAAGAAGATTATGTTGGGGAATTGGCCATATGACATACTGTCTGCAGGAAAATAACTGAATTGAGAACTCTGTAAATTCCTTTTAATTCTGTGCTCTGTTATTTTGATGTAATAGACTCATCAAAAAATACCTTGTCAAGAATTCAGAATCTTACTGAGATTCTCATGTCCTCCCCATGTAGACTCATACAAATATTCTGAACCCATAGTTTATTTCCTTTTTATATAACTTATTAATATTTATGCAGTCTCAGTGATGGTGTCTGTATGACACTGATTGCCTGTCCTGGGGAGAAATATGTGGCTTTTATGGAACTACAGCACTGAGTTTTATTCTAGCTTCACACTTTATACAGCCTCTGCATTTCCTTGGGTCTCTGTGGGTTTTCTTTCAGCAGTGAGATAGTTTCTCTGTTTCATAGTTCAGTGTAAAATATTATCTCAAGAATAGATCTCAAAACTTACTACTCCTGCTTTTCGTGGGACATGAACATTCTTTACTATATGCTGCCCCATCATATCTTTTTCGAAGAGTCCTTGTTTTATTTGCTGCCTCACTTCTATTGTGTAATATTCACTTGCAGATTTTTTTGTAAAGAAGTCTCACAACTTTTCAAAAGATATATATTTTCAGATTCAAGAAAAGATGTGTTTTCCTTCTCCATACATATTTTTATGTGTAAAGAAAATGCTATGTAGGAAAACAAAAGGTAGAATTTGCTTTGTAAACAGATGTAAGGAAGGTTAAAATTCTTCGTAGATACAAGATTATGTAATAACTTCTGACTAGCAAAGACTAATTAAATTATTATTATTATTTTTGTGCTCTCAAACCCTTATCAAATTTGTTTGCAGTCTTGTTAAAAGTACATGAATTTGTGAATCTCATAAAACCAGAAAAATAACAAGGAACACTTTGTGCCTGAAACGGGAAAACTGATGCCGGTTTTAAAGCATTAAACTTTTTTAGTATGGACTCAGTTAAGTTTTTCAGCAATTTCCCCTATAGGGTAGCAATGGAACAACAGATTGCTATTCATGGGGAGTGCCAGAGACACCACTGATTACGTTCATTTTTTCCCTGACAGGAATTGTCAGAAGTAGATACTGAAGGATTAATGGAGACTCAGGCTACTTGACAAGCCTTACAGAAAAGTAAACAAAATGTTAAGGAAGAAGATGCATGTTTTCAGTCACAGTTAATCCCCCTAGGTCCTAAGTCCCTACTGAAGTTGCTCATCAGTTTAAATGCAAGTGATTTATGGAAATCCATGCACTGAAAACAGTGATTCTCTTGCTAGACACACTGACTGAATGAACTTCTTGCTGTAAACTTTCCAACTTCACAAAATCCTCCTAAAAGATATGATTTGAAATGTTGAGAAAGTAATACACAGATAATTTTATTTGCCATGTAAACAATGGTTTGTGAAATAACTTGTTATTTAGAACTTGCTTGAATAAAGATTCCTCTATTACAGAATGTAATAGACATTTTACCCTTACACATCTATGGATGCTTTTAAAATGCATTCATAGAATTTATGAAAGAAGGATATTTTTACTACCAAATCATATAAAATTCTATTGGTTTCTATCCCATTTTCTGCAACATTTTCATAATGGGGAAATCCAACATAAATAGGTTTATTAAGAATGCCCTCCGGCTGAGCTGTGCTGTGAAAAAGTCCTTCTCTTTTTATTGATTTATCCTTGCTAGTGAATTTAAATTAGGAGAGTTGAATCAGAAAATAATTTTTTTAATGGTCGATAATACTTTAACTAAATACGTACAAGCAGAATATCACATTAGCTCCTTAGGAAATAAGGCATCAAAAATGAGAAACATTCATCCTTTTGTGTTCAATTCCTGCTTTTCAGTTCAACCCTACACGTTTTAAATTCAAGTTTAAACTTCATGACAATTAGAGAATAAAGAGATTATCACAAATGTACAGAAAACCTCTTTCAGTTTATTTCTTCTACTCTAAATAAGTTTTTAAATTCCACCAATAGGCTCTGAAATTGGTGATACCCCAAATTCACCATTGTAAACTGTAAATAGGATCACAGGTTAATTGAAAGGCAGAAGGACATGGCTTTCATAACACAGATCAGTGCGTTTGCATTTGTATCAATAGACTGTTAAACGACATAAGGGCAGTAAACCACTGCTACAATGACACTCCTTTACCATGCAGAAATTTTTTATTGTACTATATCCTTGATTATTTTTAATACAAAGCACTAGTTGTATTTTTATGTGCTAATGCACACCACATTAGTCACGACATAAATTGTACTTTGTTTCACCTATGCAGTAAATATTGTGTGCATTAAATGTATTCTGTATTTCAGCTCTTCAGTAAATGTATTGTGAATATACTTATAGAAATTAACATCTGCTTGCAAACAAATTCCCAAGGGAACAAAGAGATGAAATGATTGAATAGCTTATTTGCAGGAATAATACAACTGGTACAATCGTAGTTCTTTTTATTAATTCTCCTTCATTATAACTGGTTGTAGATAGTTTGAAGAATTAGCATGAAAATACTGATAAGCTGCTGATATGGAAATTTATCATAGATTATGCAATAACTTCTTTTATTTTTCAAATGAATACAAATATTACTTAATGTGTAACATAGTAGTCAAAATTTAAATTTATTTTAATTATTAATAAGGTCTAGGAAGCGTTCTTTGATTCTGGGCCATCTGACATGGTGCGCCCATTCCCATTCAGCTCCCATACATATGTCATGCTTGCATTTTCTTTTCCTCCCCAAATAAGGGAGAGCATTCATATTGCCTCAGGATTAGTTCTAACCCGATCTGGAAAATGCTAGTCTGCATGGGCTAAAAATATGCCATGACCGTGTTAATAATCAAAAGTGTGGACTGCTGCTATGGCCTGTGCCCGAGTCCTTTTTATTTCACTGGTGTACACTTAGCCTTCCTTAGCAGCTTTAAAAAATCAGTAAAAAAACCCCATGCTCCTCTAAGAGAGGGGGAGAAAAAATGATAAATCCTAAATACAAGAAGGTTGCACTATACACCACAGTAAGCAAGGAACCAATACTCTATCTAAATTAGTTTATAGGATGATAGAAAGTAATATTATTCAACTCATGGAACATTTTAGTTATAGAGCTTCTACAAAAATGCTCAATATCCTGTCTTTTCCAGGTTACTGCACAAGTTATCATCAACAATTGCCATGTTCAAGTCATGTAATAGTATGCAACAGCACTAGAGGCAGCAGGTTTCTAAGACACTGCTTTTCATTTGAGAAAACAGTTGTACTGGAGTTGTGTAGCACCCCCATCATTTTGATCATGTTAAAGGTTTGAAATATTTTGCTGTGAATAAAACAAACTGTGTTAGAAAAATCTACTTTGATGACACTGGGAGAGCTTCCCTTCACTGACTGGTTTAAGTCCTAGAGACAGGCAGTCCTTTTTAGCAAGTGGTGTGAATGTGTGCCCCCTTAAACTGCCATCCCACAGCAGCAATAATGCTTCAATCTGTAAGAAGTGCTCTGAATAACTCCTCTGATTATTTCTAGGCTTCTAAATAAGGATCCTGATACTCACATATAATGATATTTGCATTTACCAAACCTTTGCAGGAAAACCTTTTAACCTTTCTTTCCCTTAAAATGTCTAAATTCAGTACTTGTGTTAAATGAGAAAAAAGGAAATTATTATAGAGTAAAATAGATAGAAATGAAATTAGGCTTAATCCTGCTTTTGATAAGGGTTCAAAGCTACATTGACTTCAATGAGAACTCTACAAAGAAAATTATTATAGATTTGGATCTCCAATACTTCTACGTCCAGACTAGTTATTACATTATTCCTGGGTTCTTCAAAGTTCCTAAAAATTGGAATCACAGAGTATAGATAGCTTTCTCAGAAGACCTTGTTACACTCCTGCTGTATTTCTCAAACCCTAATAACTTCTAAACTTTTTTTCTAAGTCAGCTAGAAAAAAAAAAGAAAGATTTTATATTCAATATGGTATCAGTATTAAGTTTGCAGTACATAACTAAAAAAAATAATTTGGACAGTATGGACTTGGACAATATAGCTTCCAATATCTTACTCTCAACTATATTCAGGGAAGTATGAAAAATAACCTGCCTGTTACTTATGTTAATTGCATTGTGAATAACAAAAAAAAAAAATTCCCAAACAAAACCAAAATCAGCTCATGTTATATAAGTATGTAAATGGTGAGTAATATTTCAGGGATTTTGAGTCTATCAAACACAACCCCTAAGTTTAGAAATTAGCGGGAATACTAGTCAAACACATGTACTTTCAGGCTATTTAGTGCTATCTAGTTACTGTATTGCTTCTATCCTGTACTTAAGTGATTGAAAATTATTTCCTCTTAACATTGCTAAAATAGCACTTGGCACCCTGATGTATCTCACATTGTATATTATATTAAGCTTTTGACCCTTTCTTTGATCATGACTAATGTGGCAACATTCACCCTTTCGCTTCATGAAACTTTAAGAGGGAGAAGAGAGAGGAGTGGCTAATTCACAGCAGCAAAGCTAGTTCCAATAGCTGAGTGATAAAGTGTTTTGACAGAATAGTTCAAAAGTCACACTGAAGTAATTTTTCATTGCATGTTTTATGCTCTGTAACCTATCAACAGAAAAATCTAGAAATCTGTAAGCCCATATATGATAAATTGCCTTCAAGATATATACTTCATTGTTGAAGCCAAATAAACTTTGAACTGTTAATACATTTCACGATAAGTAATATGAGCCTTCAGGAAGTGTGCAGACCAACTAACTTAGAACTAAGCAAAAAGAAAAATTTGAAAACAATTATTATGTCTTGTTTATATTGCTAATAATAATTTGTAATATAAATGTTATGCATATATAATATATATAAATATGTTTTTTTTCATATGCATGTATGTATAATGCCAGCACAGTGGACATCCTTTTTTATCCTAACTTTCAGGAGGATTTTTTTTTCTGTTTAGAAACAAAACCCAAGCTGAACCCCACAACAACAACAAAAAAAAATGTTTCAAGAGTAACATAAAAGCAGAGAGATTGCAAAGAAAGCACCATATAAATATCACTTTTTCAAAAAAACCTCAAATGAAAAATAAGAGTCAGATGAGATAAGATTCTGATACTTAAAAATAGTTATTTTGAATGTTATTGTAAATGTTTAAGGTATCTGAAGAATTGACATGGATCTGACAGATGTGGCATGGATCTACAGGAGACCCCACACCCTTCCAGAGTAGCAGCTAGCTAAGCAGCCAAATGCATGAAGACCTTTGGACAGCACTATCAAAAAGCCGTGGTTAGATGACTGAAGCATTCCAGTAGTGTCCTTAGGGTTCAGTGTCATGATAGAGATTGTAAACCTTGGCTGTGCAAGAGGAATAGCCTATTGAAAGTCTAGCAAGAGGTGCAACAGTTACCACTGCTCCTTAAGACTTATAACTCGCTCTGAAGGAGGTACCTAGGTTCTGTCTTTGAAATAGTTGGTATGCTGAGGGATAATGCTAAAAGTAATCTTGTTAATAAGAACACAGAAACAAGCTTGGTTGTCATTCTTTATGTTCTCTCTGTTTCATGCATACAAATGTTGATCTGGAGCTGTCTGATAATTAATATCAGATTTATAATAATTAAAAATGTAGTGCTTGAAAGACTGGCAATATTCCTTTTGGCTGTAGTGCTCCAGGTATTTACAGATTAGTAAAAAAAAGGAAATAGTATTACAAGTTGCTTAACAGAAAGATATCTCAATGCTAACACTGGCTGTGAGGATATGTCTAGTCCCTCTGAAGAAACTGATGACAGTTTTACTTTTTTTGGAACAATTGTGTGGCAGGAATTGAATTACAGCTACTGGTTTGTTTCACACAGACCACTGAGCAGCAAGAAGGCCATTTGAAAACAAATGATTCTGTATTCCAGGACCAGTCCCTTGAGCTAACTGAACTTTTGTGTTAGAATAAAGAGAGAAAACCAAGGAGTGGAAAGGAATGTTTAAAAGGTTATGAAGGACGTAGCTTGGATACCCTGTAATACTGGAGAACGGTATCCCATGTGTGATTGTAAAGCCTGCATCTGTGCTGGAGAAATAGTGAGTGACTACTTCCAACAAGCTGTGAAACTACGCGGGTAAATGAAAAACGACATCTTAATCTTTGCACCAAACTAGTTACAACAGATGTACTCAAAGTGCTAGAGCCTATACAGTATCCAGGATAGAATTAGATTTAAAAACAAACAAGCAAGCAATCAAACATAAACCCCTGAAAGCTAAATATACATTTTATGTTACGTTCATGTTTTTCAAGGATCAGTTAAAAATAATTTTATATCCCATTCATTGGAGACCAATTGGAGTCAACTGCATTCAATGCCTGTTCAGACTCTGGCTTTGCTCCTTATACTATAATTTTGGGGACTAGTATAAGAGAGGTTCACAGGTGGAGGGATTTCTCCTGTGCCTTATTGTGTAATCACTATGGTTAGTTTGAATGAATGAAGTGACAGAATCCAAAGAAGATCTACATTCTGTAACCTTCCCTTGGGGTTGTGTATTTTGAGAAATATATTATTAATCAGTTTTTTTCCCTGATTCTTTCTAATGCCGTTTTTAGATCACTGCTTTGTCCTTTCACGGTCAATATGCTTACATTCAGAAATCACTGCTATGCCATCTTTTCAAGGAAATCTATTCTCATCATGCTTCTCATCTAACACTTCCAAGAAAGAAATCTACGCAGTGTTTCTGTGTCAGTGATTAAGGACACATGCCATAAGTAGTCTAATGTTGAGCAAGATTGATTTTAAAAGTTAAAATAATAACTCTTAGAAGGCATTTTACTTGTCTTGATTCTGATAATCAATTCACAATGGAATATAATTATTCTGATAGCCTGTCCAAAAAATGCAGTCTAAGGTGCATAAAATTTTGTGGCCTGGCACTTGTTGAAATAGTATTCTAATGATATACATGTAAATATGTAAGTTTGAAAGTCCATTTGAAATTCCAGTTGTGTCCATTGTGAAGGCTGCTGAATAGCAGTTTAGCAAAGAGATTTTAAGGTAAATCTCCACTTTGAAAAAACCAGCAGCCATTTCTGAGCATCTTGTCACCTGGCAGCTAAAATATGCATAACAATATCTACCACACAAAATAGATACACATATAGAAATACAGGTTACTGACATTTAGGTTAGTTTTACACAGGACTTTCACACCAAGATTTTTTAGTGTGGTGTGATCAACACTTAAAACTATTAATTATTAAAATAAAATATTAAATATTAAAAAAATCTAAAATGACCATAATTTAAAATGTGAATTAATTGGGTAACACTTTGAAATTTAGTTTTACTTCATTTAATAATGTGAAAACCAAAAATTTTCCAAAATTACCTCAATAGTTCTACTGATACCATTCTGTCTATATATAGATCTCGCAACTACTCTTCAGCTTGCCTAAATACTTTCTGTCTATTCTCACTGAAATCTTGCAGCAGTAGTTTTGCAGATGTGATTAGTAAGAGTCTAGTTAAAATGCAATTTTATATAAACCAGTCTATCTCTTGGTTTAAAAACAGAGTAAGAAGATCTATGGTGCTGTAACCTGAAGAAATCTTGGAATCCAGTTTTAAGTGACTAGTTGAAGTAATTGTCGCTCATTGCCTAACTAAAATGTTAGATGTGCTCCCAAGTGGCATGATTCATTTTACCTCTCTGGTAATCACCTAAATTCCCTGTAAGGTCCAAGGAAGGAGGCATCCACTCTCCATTGGCTACTGGGAACATATATATGTCAAAATGGTCTTGTGGGCATGTACAGGATGAGTCACCTTCTGAACAGAAATGTCAAATAGGGTAATATAATAAAACAGCATAGTGGCGGCACTGCCTATCTTTCACATAATAATCTAGTTAATTGAGGCAATTCCTCCTGAAAGTGGAAAAATTCAATTCTGTGTTGTTTTTACCCGACACTGAATTTGTGTTTACTGTAACCAAGTATCATGGAGCCAAAAAAAACCCCAGAAAACCCCAAACCAAACAAAAAAACCTCACCAACCAAAGGCAAACCCAGTAAGAAAGAGCACAGTTACTATGCAGTACATAGGTCGGTCATTTGGGTGGTCAAAGAGGTCTGAGCCTATGTTTCACCGCTGAGAATGTTTTTGCTCTTTATTCAGTGTTCATCTAATGTAAACTGAATTCAGGGGAGTGCTGTTGGGAGCTCCAGATCACTATTCTGCTATGTCTCTTTAGACACTCTCAAACCTAGGGGGAAAGCTCAGGTTTTCCCACATTACACATCAGTGTTTTTATCATGAGACTATTTTTTCCAAAACACAGTCCACAAAAGAGATGTCTGTTTTCCTAAACCTGAATTTCAGTGCTGTTCTCTTTAAGAGGCAGGCATCCATCTCCTCAGAACAAGCAGGTCTGATCATGCCTGGTTAACACGATTAGCTTTTAGCTAAAAAAGGGGGAATTAACAGGGCTAGCTAACCTAGAAAAGCGGGCAGACTAAATAGCTGTTTGACACCAAGTGAGCTTTAGGCAGACACGCCCTGATTGAACTTTCCTTTATCAGGCACCAGAAACACATATATACCAAGGGACTGAAGAGTTTAGAAATGGGAGGAATTGGGGACTGAAACATATTTTGTGAGATAGCAGAAAAGGTGCTTTAGTCTGTCACCTTCTTGCTCCAGAATAATAGATGAATACTTCTTATCAGCTCTGCACTGATATTAGTAATGGAGATACAAAAGCTTTGTAAGGCCTCTTTCATTTGCTTCAAATGTAAAAATAAAATTTCACAAGAATTTCATTCTGGTATTATAATTTTGCTTTCATTAGTCATGTATTGTAATAGTACTTACCATAACACACTCACTTGGTTTAAATCAGATATGTATAATGGACTTTTCACTTGAATTCCTAATTAAAGGAAATTAATTAAATATTCATTTCCATTCAACATAATATAGCTACTTTCTTAAAGCATACTTATAAAAAGCAGCAAAGAAGTCACCCACAACACATAAAGTAAGATAGAGATACTGAAACTATGGCTTTGTTTATAAGAAATTTGCATATGCTGAGCTTTATTTTTTGTGAGCTACTCCAGAAACTTCTCTGCAGCAGTTCATACTGCATAGAACCTTCTTTGCAGAGAATGTTTTTGCAGGACTAAGATATTCCATGTTACACACAGAGCAAGGGTTAAGGGAAAATATACAAAATACTTAAATTTATTACAGGAACAGATTCAAACATGTGAAGTGCAACCTTGTCTGCGTATACCAGGGGAAAGGTGTCCTGGTTTTGGGGGAACATTTGTATGGGGGAGTCTTCATCAGGGACAGTAGCAATAAGACAAGGGGTAATGGGTTCAAAGTAAAGCAGGAGAAGTTCATTGATATAAGTGTATGACTTATATAACCCTATAAGTTCACAGGATTAGATATAAGGAAGTTTTTTACTTTAAGGGTGGTGAGGCACTGGAACAGACTGCCCAAAGAAGTAGTAAATGCTCCATCCCTGACAGTGCTCAAGGCCAGGTTGTACAGAGCCTTGGGCAACATGGTTTAGAATGAAGCATTCCAGCCCATGGCAGGGGGATTGGAAACAGATGATCTTAAGGTCCTTTCCAACCCTAGCTATTCTATGATTCTACGACCTAATGATTAAAAAACTTTAACATTTAGTGTCACTTATGCTTCTAATTGTCTGTGAAGCATTAAAGAATTTTTTTAACCTCTCAACATCTTTTATGGCTTTTGAAAATGGAAATATAATCAAAATGTTTGCTTAATGTTTATCTATTATTTTCAAATTTTGAAAAAGAAACTACAATAGAAATAGGAAGAATTGCTATTATTACATTTTTCTATTATTATAAGTAAACAGAAGATACATTAATTATTTTTTTATTTTGAATTGTATTTATTACATCAACATACAATTTGTTTTCATTTTCAAACCCTGAAATGTGACTCAAAGATTCTGAAGGTTTGAAAAAAATTTAATCCCATATATTTTATTCTTAAATATCAAAATAATATGAAGCATGGTTAGAAACTGTTAATTCACACACTAGAAACAAGTTTGCATCAGAAAATGTAGTTCAGAAAAGCATGAAGGACCAGAGTATTAATTTAATATGATTACAGATTGAAATTCAAGAGGGAAATTAGTGTAACTTAATTTACATTTTGAAATTAAAATGAACTTTATAGATCTTTTCCTATTAGCTTTAACACAAGAAAAGTGCCTACATCTGTACCACATTGCAAATCTTTAAATCAGCTTACAAGAAATAGTGTTTTGACCAGTAAAACAATCTGTTAATTTGTGACATAGTTGAACATGCATATTCTGTAAAAGCTCAAAACTGTAAGCATGTTTAATGTAATTTAAATGACACTTACTTAGAAACTCCAAATACGATATTAATAAACTAAGTAATTTAGAACTAATTTACATAGTAAGTGAATATAATTAGAATCACACCTTCATTAAAGAGTCACAGGAAATCTTTAATTGCTAATGTATGTTAAGGAAGCAAGCAAGATTATTTCAGGAATAATCCTAACAATGGCCAGTAACACATATGAAACTTAATTGTATGAAACTTTATAATGGACATGCAAACTATGTCAAATACAAAAAATAATTTTAAAATATTTTGATAACCTATGACTACAATTTTTGTTTTCCAGACATATTCCCAAATTTTGATTTTGTAGTTGAGATGCATTTAACTATATATTGGAAAATATCAAGTCATAAGAACATTAGGAAGTGTCCAACTTCTGAGATTTCAATTTTTTTTTAATTGCTAATATTTGAGATGCATGAGAGCTCTTCTTCCCACTCCCAGCATCTCCTCTGCACTTATTCAATTACAAATAACTGAATAAATAAAGAAACAAGTAAATAAATAAATGCAATACAGATTTAATTTTCTTAAAATTCTAGGGGTTTGGACTTCAAAAAATTATTAAATGTAGGATGATTCATGATAAGGACATGCATGGTCACAAGAAAGGTGTAAGCTGTAACACTGCTCCTGTGTGTAAAATTACTATTTTTTTTTTCATCATTAGGAAGGAAGAAAAATTAATTTAGTAAATAAATGGTTCTTTCAAACCATTCTTCAGCTGAATGAAAGGATGATCCCTCTGGTCAGTGAAATTCTACTAGCTCAGCCAAAAAAGTAATTATAATATAGTGCTTTTCATTAATAGGAATAGGGCCTTCAAATTGCACACTAGCATGGTTTTCAAAGTTTCTGTTTATGCATGCAGTAGAATTAATTAAACTCTCAATACAATGCTTGCATACTATTTTAGGTGTTTCTGTCACTAGTGTTTCATATTTAAGATACTATAAAACCTGACACTAATTCTTTGTGCCTCCATGAGAGGAAAAAGGAAAAAGTTGATTGCTTGTTTCTTTGTCTTTTGGTGTCCTTGTGTTTCGGTACAGGTGCTTTGTGCTTTGTGCACTTCTTATGCACACACTGGAGGAACTGCAGCTTGAGCTGTGTCTGGAAATAATAGTAGTGAATAGGATAGAGAAAGGAAGACCTGGAGTGATGACAGACTAATGGGGCTGGCACAGCATAAGTGGAACCACAGCACAAAGTGCAGCACGTCATTACTTTACGGACAAGAGTTCAAAATGATACACAAAACCTATCTGTTAGGAAGTGACTACTGAAGAGACTACAAACAGTAGGAAATACCACAGTTTTTCAGACCTTTATGACTTTTATTCATTCTGTTCTGTTACTAGATCTTTACTGGTTTTGTGTCAATCAAGGAAGGTTTGTATAATGAATTTCTGCCTCCAAAGGTCCTTCAGATCTCAAAATATGGAATAAAATAACTGGAGAGAGTTGAGCTGTACTTACTCCAGAATCTGAACACCTGCAAAGCTCTTAGTTTGTTCCAATCAATAATATTGCTTTGGGCTTATCTGTAACATCAGGTAGCATAAAAGTAGAAAGGACAGCAAACTAGTTGCCTTAATGTGATTTTATCTTTTGGCTTAATTTGCTTCCTTTGCAGTCTTGATATTAAATTCTCTTTTGAAATCTAAATGGACACATTTCAGATTGAATAGATTTATTTTCTATTGTAATACTATTTGGCACAGGACAAATTATTACTGAGAAACTCTAAAAGAGAGGTGCCCAATAGCATCAGTGTATTTAATGGTTTGCCAGCATTTCTATTATAAACCCTGTATTTGACGTTTTCCTTATTCTGTTGGCTTGATACAAGGAATTGAGGGTATCAGCTGAGATGTAGTTTATTAAGACAGACAAAAGGCATGAAAATTGGTAAATTGATTCTGACAGTAGAGTCAGAAATAACAAAATTATAAAACGATTGTTACTAAATCTTTACTCACCAAAAATGCTATTAAGCTTTCTCATGAAGAACAATACTAGTAGAGACAAAACATACGCTTGTTCTAATCTCACAGTTACTTGATATTGTAATAACTGAACCATTACGGATTCAGAGAAAGTCCAGGAACTTACCATATGCATTCTGTATTTACTTCTACCTGTTTTGAGTTAAAATGTGCATGGCAGGCCTGGTCTTGCAGTCACATTAATCACAGATTCTTAGAATTGTTTGGGTTGGAAAGGACCTTAAAGGTTACTTAGTTGCAACCTCCCTGCCATAGGCAGGGGCACCTTCGCTTAACCAGGTCTCTCAAAGCCCAGTCAAACCTGGACTTGAACACTACCAGGGACGGGACATCCACAAATTCTCTGTGTGCTTATCTTTATTATCCAGCAACATCCTTTTCACTAGTAAAATTAGGTACCTGAATAAAAGTTTGCAACACTGAGAATTCAGTGATAGATGGTTATATTAAATGCTGTAACTGTGTTAATAAAGTATGAATATTGTGTAACCCAGACATCATTAAGAAAAGCCAACACTGCTGATCTTTGTCTGGTAAAAGCAGATTTATCACATCCCAAGATATTAATTATATAAAGCACTTATGTGTGAAAATGTACAACATAAATGTATGATTATGATAAATACTTACTTAAACAAAAATTCCAAGATTACTCTTTTATTCCCATTGTCTCAAGAGATCACAGAAGTAGGAACTTCCTCAGGGTCTTCCCCTCATATTTATTAACACAGTTATAAAGAGAGGATTTTATTATTTTCATTTGAATGTCTACGCTTCTTGCTTTGGGTTTATATTCATGGGATCTTTATAACCAGTAAGTGGACCATAAACAAGCTTCAATTCAAATACTATGATTGTATCCATACCCATACACAAATGTACCACATGAGAAAAACAGCAAAGCCTTGTATGCTTGGTTCAGTATGGACACTTGTATTGGGTGCAGGTGCCAAGGGGCTGCTCACAGAGGGACTGCAGGTTGACCCCTGTCAGAAAAGGGCAAGGGTTACCACATACTGGACATGGTTCCAGTGGACTCCAAAACAGACCCACTATGGAACATTGAGCCCATCAGCCAAGATGGTGATGTCTCTGGGAAAACGTGCTTAACAATCCTCACAGCCTGTGCAAAGCAAAATTCTGCACAGACAGTGACAACTGAGGAAAAAATGTAAGAGAAACCACCCCATGAACATACAGTTCAGAGAAGATGAGAGAGAAGGTAGCCCTGGTGCCAGAGCAGAGATTCCCCTGCAGCCAGTGGGAGGACCATGGACAAGCAGGTATTTTGCTTTACCATTAGGTGAGGTTCCTGTGGAGCAGGTATTCCTCTCCAGCCCATGGAGAGGGGCACAGTGGAGCAGATATTCACACTGCAGACTGTGAAGATTCCCAGGCTGGCACAGGCGGATATATACTGAAGGAACTGTGGCCTGTGCAGAGCCCAAGCTGGAGCAGAGGAAAAGCATAAGGAGAAAGGTGGGGGAGATAAAAACTGTTATGAAGAGGTCGTAACTACCCCAATTCCACAACCCTGTGCGCCATTTGTGAGGAGGAAGTAGACCAATTAGGAATGAAAGAGTGAACTTGAGCTTGGGAAGAAGGGGGTGGATGGAGTGAAGGTGTTATTTTAATTTATCGTTGTTTCTAATGATACAAATCTATTTCTATTAGCAATAAATTAAATTATTTTTTTCCCTGTTTTGCCTGTGTCAGTAATTTGTAAGTGAGCCCCCTGTCTTAATCTCAACACTTGAGTTTTTCCATCTTATTTTCTCACCCTGTCTCGTTGAGGAGAGAGAATGAGAGAGCATCTGGGTGGGGATCTGAGAGCCACCCAAGATCAGCTCACCACAATGCACAATATTTAATATTCTATTTAGATTCCTGTTTATGAATGCTTAAAATATTAACTTTTGCTCTACTGGTATTGATTGTCTTATATATAATTTTCTAACCTTTCTAGAGTTTTGACTATGATTTGGCCACTTTGATGCTAATATTAAATAATTCTTTCTAGGAACAGTAATTTGCTTTGTTTCTAGAAAAAAATAATCAAACCCCATATTTTCTTCAAAATGCTGTAGGTGAGAATATGCAACTAAGAAAAGACTGAAGTTTTCAGACTTATGTGTGTAGATTAAGTTAGGTATGACTTTTTTCTAGGCATTTATGCGGTAAGCATAATAATTAAGATTTTCAAAGTCACTAGTGATTTTTAGTGTCTGAATCAATTAACTCTGGGGAAGCTGATTTCTGAAAGCCATCACTCAGCCTTTCACTAAAGGTTTTTAAAAAATTCAGATTGAGTACCTGTTTGGAAGGGACCTCGAAAGATCATCAGGTCCAACCTGTTGTGGGAAAGAGAGCCTAGGTGAGATTATCTAACACCCTTTCCAAACATGTTGAAAATCTCCAGTGATGGGACTCCACCATGTCCGTGGGGAAGCTGTCATGCTGAATTATTGTTTTCTCTGTTAAAAACACCATTTTCGGATTGTAGTGCTGTCCTGAACAGTCAAGATAAGGCTCATAACATTAGAGAGTCATGAGCTGCCTAGTCAGCCCAGATGGCTTATTATGATAAAATCCCTGGTTCCCCATCTTTCCACTGAGAGGCCTCTAAGCCAATGAAAGCTCCTAATTGTAAACATTCAAAGAAAAAACATAGGTAGAATTTAGCCCATTTAAATCAAGGTATGTCTCAGATTATGTCCTTAACATGGAGCTACTTGATCTTCTTTTAAACTACTGTGCAAAAATATTGGTAGTTACTGGGTTTTTTGTGGAAACATCATTCATGGTGCCATAAATAGTGATAACTAAAACATACCCACCAGATTTTATTATTTCAGTCACTATTAGGAAAGAGATTGTATCCCATATGCAGTTTTTATCATCCACAAAAAGCTGTTAGCAATGCTAAAACTTTTATTTCCTTTGATTTTTTTTTCATTTCTAATGTAAATCTATGTTTTCCTTGCAACAGCATTTTATAATACTTATTTTTAAGCCATTTTATGGATGAAGAATTTGTCCTGTATTTCTACTATGTGATACTGTCATTCGCTCTCAATTTTGTCAATTTACTTAGTAATGTGTTAATTTTTATTTTCATTTAGTGGGAGCAATACCTTATAGATTTATAGGTACAGTTATATTAATTTTTGAAATTTAAGTGTTATAATCTATTTAATAATTTAAAGACTTACCAGTAAACAGAACTAATTAATTTTCCTACAGAGGTGCTGGAAAAAAGTTTTTACAAGACAGTTAGGGATTCACTTCCATACCTATTATCTCCTGATAATAGCACTAATTTAAAATGAGAGTGCTCTGCCAACATTGCCCTTGAAAACATTTGCAATGTTCTTCATCTTCAGGCTGTTAATAGTGTCCTTTCATGGCTCATTTTACACAGTTTAACGTCTTCTCCAGATAGCATTGACCCTGGCATCGTACATCACCTTAAGCATCATGTAAGTCTCACTGCCACTGTTTTAGCCTGGCCAATATCTTTATTTAACTTGACCATAGCAGTATAAATTCATTACTATAGGTGTCTTCCCCCACCCACCCCCTCCTGAGCTTGTTTTTGCTTGCTTCGTGGATCTAGACTGTGTACTATATTTTTTTGTTACCAATATATTCTATTTCCTAATACTTTTGTTATAGTTAAAACTATATTAAATGAGAAACACTTGTTTTCTGAACTTATTGTTGATTCTTCTTAATTGTTTTACAGTACTGTCATTGAAAAAACTGGAAAATTATATAACAATCTCAGCATAATCAGGTGTTTATAAATGGCATGGAATTTATTATTTAGCAATTTTCAGTTAGGCTTGTTTTTTTATTTGACATCTGTAATCAGAAGTACACAATAACCTAAAGGGAGACAATATATCCTACTAGGAACATTTCAGGGCATGATTTGATGCTTTCTATGAGTTGTTTCCAGAAGAAAAGCATCTTCCTGGAATTTAATGGTTCTCCAGGGGTTCACTGAGTTTTGGACCTAGATATGCTCCCATTCAGTGATATTTTCTGTCACCCTAAAAGTCAGAGCTCAGATGGTTCAATCTAGTGCATGGTCATGCACTTAGTCTTGCTGTTACATGAGGTCTTCATATCCTTATTCAGTAAGTGGTTCTGTGCGCACATCCCCTGATAACAACTTCCACCTGCTGGTAGAATAAATTCCAAAGTTTGACTAAGATTTGTCAAGAACGAACAAGTTCAGTAGTAACAGCTGACCACAGGATTTGGCTCTGCTTTTGCCTTCTAGATAGAACTCGCAGATACCAGATTTCTTTTTCCTACACTTGCATTTAAAGAGAATAAGCATTTTCCTTCTAGCCTTTTTCTGTGCACATTTGGTAGATGACTCTTGTAAGGCCTGACTTAAAACCATAGAGAGCAACGGGAAAGTTTGTTGACAGAGCTACCAGGTCCCCAGAATGCCACTGATATGTATGAATGCAAAGTTTACGCCCATCCACATCTTATGCACAGACTTTCCAGTTAATTAGGGTATGAACGTCTGTACTACATCACAGGTCTCTGAATTTCACTCCTGAAACTTTGTTAACTGGATAGCAAGACTGGCTACAGGCTAGTGCATGTCAGCTGGCTTCTGTGATGACAAACGAGTGTAGAAGAGGATACATCCTCAGATAGAATATTTGCACACTTTAAGGAGTCTGGATGTTCCTCTGGCTCATGAGTGGTAGCAATGACAACAGCGATACAGCTGTTTTCATATAACTTCCTTTGATTTACTGAATTAAAAGATATACAAACTGAATGAAAAAAAATACAAACTCCCCTACTGGGTAGTTTAGGGAGGTTGCTGCTGTCAGTTCCTAAGGATCCACACATAGGATTTATTTTTTGTTTCACGTAGCATATTGAATGCTATGATATCATACTTTTAGTTCCTGTTTTTAGGGCAAACTGTCTGTAATTTTAGATCTCTGTGTCTGTTTCAGCCCCTTGTTCTTTAATCTGTAATGCTAAGTCCTTGTCTCCAGGAATTCTAATTCATTCCTGAACCTTTTTCAATATGAGAAGGAGTATAGGAATGGAAGTTCTAAGCAGCAGATTGAAGGAAGACTAGGACAAAGGAAGTGACAGATGAAAAGAAGTGACTGGAGAGAAAGAATGGAAAAAAGAAATTGGTATAGGACAACATGGAATAAAAAATAAGAAAGACAAAGTTAAAATGGCCACAGCTGAAAATTAAAAAAAATAAGGATGGTTAAAAAGAAATAAGAAATATTAGGGAAAACCAAAGTAAAAATAAAAAAAATAAAAAATCTGACTACCAAGAAAATAGGATGATGTGCAACAAGTACAATTTTTTAAAAACTTTATTTAGACAAAATACAAATAAACCGCACAATTAATAACAGCTGTTAATTGCATTATTGTCCTATCAGGCCTTTTTGCATTAAATGAAATATTGGTATTATATGGGATTAACTTCTCTCTTACATTCATCCAATACTCTCTTCTTAGCATATTCATGCTTGTGTTGGATGCCAATTTCACTCTGCATACAATTACCTGTAAGCTCAGCTTCTTCTTTTGTTATGTTTTTTTTCTCATTTCCATCTCTTGAAACTTCTTACGTTTCTTCTTTTGACAGTTAACCCATTTGCCTCTCTGTCTTCCTCTGTGAGAGCTAATAATAACATTGGAGGGAACATGGCAGGAAACTCTCTCTGGTAGGTATGAGAAAGCAAAAGGAAGACTGTAGAAATAGCAGTTACTGTAGTTCCCCCCTTACCTAAATTTCACAACGAAGAACCAGCTCAAGTATCCCTGCACTATGCTACTGCAGCTGTGAGTGCTGCTGAGTGTGATGAAAGGCACAGAAGCAGTTAGAGTATAACCCAAACAAGCTCATAGCATTTTGACTATATGTATATTCATTTAGAAATGGCAGGAATGAGTGCTTACACTGTTTAATAAAGGAGCTGCAACTCATCATGCATTTATTATGCCTTATTAGTTTATTACTTCCAGAAATAGCTCAGGTCTAAAAGCCACTGATTCCACTCCACTGTGTTTCTAGAATGGGGAGCATGAAAGAGAATGGCAGAAACACATAAAAACACACCATCAGTTTCAAAGTTGCACAGCTTATTAGCTCTGGTTTAATGTTAGCTGTGCTTGTCCATGGTCTCCAGAGCACGAAATTCTAAGCAAGCTTATTAGGTCGGTCGCAGTACTAGGCAAGAGCTGTCTGTGTGTTTTTCTTATGTCCCAGGTAATGAGCCCTTCTGACTCTGTGGAGCTTAGGAGAAACAGCTGAGTTGCTCTGCAAGAAGCTGTCTGAGCCCTGCAAAGCTGGGACTGAAGCAGAACCGACAATCCTTGCTAAAATGAAGCTGACTGTATGTATTGGGATGTCTTTACACCTGACTTTACAGTTCTTTTGGGTCTGGGAATGTAACAAATTTGTCTTTTGTATGGTGATGGATGGTTTTATTCTCTGCTTGTGGCTTATTACATGCTTATTGCGAGCACATATTCTTACAACAGGAATAGCTGGGTGGTAGAGAATAGGGTTGCGTGTTTTGTCCCACCTGTGGCCACAAAACCACTAGCTGTGTTGTTTCATAGTTGGTTAGCACCTGTGTTGCTAAGTGGTTGTTTCTTCTTCTCCTTAAGTCCCTGATAGCTCTCTTTGGGCACTAATGTTTCTGTGGCTGCAAGGTAGCTGAATCAGATCTGGCTGAAAAGAAACATATATTTTTTTTCTTTTCTTTCCCTTTTTTAGAGGGCTGTGTTTCAGTTGGGTCAGTTCTTGGACGTCATGACTGTATAAGTGCTGGTGACAGTGTAAGCGAGGCTGATAGCAAACTACAGAAGCACAGACTGCATGGCTTGATTATGGAACTGCGTTTTTGGCTAACTGACCCCCCTCTGGTTCAACTGAAAGTAGTTGTGCATGTTAGGCTTCAGGAATCTCTGGGGGTTCAGGACAGGCTGAAAGGTAATGAATAAGATAGCAGGAAAGAAGACTGCAATAGAAGCAGCATTCAGCCACTTCTTGAAAGTGCCTACTTGCCTGCTTCCGTTAGGAAGTAAACCCAGAGTTAAGAAATATGTCTTGAACATAACAGTAAAAAAGATCCAGTGACCTGGAAAAGGATATGTGGAGTTTAGTCAGCCTTAAAGAAACCATGAAAACTGTTGGACTAAGGAGAGTATTGATAAGAACCCATCCTGAGAAGATATATTCGGCAGGAGGAATCCTTTTTTTCAACTATTGTTTTGTCTCATTTAGAAGATTAATAGTCTCAGTTTTGATGAGTTCCTTTGTAGCCAGATATATCTGACAACTATAAATTAGAAATGCACTAATCAGTATATAATTCAGTTTGTGCTGAGAACAAATATACACAAACTAAAATACAGCCACCAATGCTATGTATTTCACAGCTCTAAGTTGCTGTACCCAGACAAAATCCATAAGCATTTTATGTAAGTATGTGTGCAATGTGACCACAAAAAAGGCAACCAATGAAGTGTGCAGTTTCATGTGGGAGATATACAAGTAACAGAAGTTGCAATACAGAACATAGCATGCAAACCTATGATTGCAAATACTCTGGACATCATGCTGAAAGCTCAAGAAGGACGAGAGCAAAACTGAAAGCGAGACAAGCAGTAAAACAAGCAGTTAAGGTGCTTCTTTTAGGGAGGGGAGAGGGGGGTGAGAAGCATAAATCACTAAGGATAACCCAGAGAAGATGGAAATTAAAAAAGACAAGTCTGTTTCATTTTGAAATTACCTCATTAAAGAGTTCTCAGTTCTGATCACATTGACTGCTGCTACTAAGACCCACCTTGTACCATAGCCATCAATGCTAACTATATGACATCAGCTCCATGGTGTTGCATACTCACAGGTAAATTGGGCTATGATTGTTAAAAACTAACAGTCTTGTATCTGTAGCAATGATGATTAATAATGCATAAGAACAAACCAATAACATGAAGTGTGTTGTTAATGAGGGAATTTAGCAAAGGGCTTTTTTAAATTTTAAAACTTACCTGAATCATTGTCTTCTAAACACTCCCATGAAAACGATTTCCAGTTCCTTCGCTGGTATGTGTATTTACAAACATATGTTCAGCTGCAGCTGAATAAGTTCCAACTTATGTTCAATAAAAGAATAATTACTTTATAACCATATCATAAATATAAAATTTTATATAAATTTCTTGCAAATGAAAATATGTTATTTTATGTATCTCCTAGCTTTGGAGGTTTTAAGGTCTTTGGCATCTCTTGGCATAATAGTTTTAAATAAAAGGTATAGCAAATATACTGGAATTCTATATTTCCATTTTTTGGGAGCTGTAATTGCATCCAGTACACGTACTAGCTGAGAAACACACATTCCTTGATGCCAGACTTTTAAATTTTCTTCCATGGCTACATCTAACCCTGAAGTACTAAAGTTGATCAGCTCTGGTTTAAAGAGCATTTCAGCTCAGTCCTGCTGGGAAGGTTAAAAAAAAAAAAAAAGCTAAAAATATAGCAAAAATAAAAAATAAAACAGAATCACAGAATCATAGGATGGTTGAGGTTGAAAGAGACCTTCAGAGCTCATGTGGTCCAACCCACCTGTTCAAGCAGGGGACCTACAGCCGATTTACCAGGACCATTTCAGACTTTGAATGTTGCCAAGGATGGAGACTCCAGAGCCTCTCTGGGCAAACTGTGTCAATGCTCAGTCACCCCCACAGTGAAAATGTGTTTCCTGATGTTCAGAGGGAACACCATGTGTTTCAGTTTGTGCTCATTGCATCTGTTTTTTTCATTGGGCACCACTGTAAGGAGCCTGGCTCTGTCTCCAGATACTTGTACACATAGATGAGATTCCTGCTGATCCTTCTCCAGACTGAACAGTCCCAGCTCTCTTACCCTTGACTCACTGAAGAAATTCTTCAGTTTTTTAATAATGTTTGTGGCCCTTCACTGGACTGTCTCCAGTAGCTCCATACTTCTCTCGTCCTGGGAAGCCCAAAACAAGACACAATACTTCTTCAGGTGTGGTCTCTCCAGTGCTGGGTCAAGACAGTGCTGTAGTCTATTTTATTTTAGTGTACCCATCACATCATATAGTATCCACCCAACAAGAACTTTCTATTTGTTCTGTATCAGCTGGTATTAGTATTACAGCTCCCCATAAACTTCCTTTCTATATAATATTATCATAGGAGCAAAATATCCAGGTTACAAACCTACATTTTGCCCTTAGTCACTTCTTCAATGGTAGAAGTGTTAACTGTGTTACAGCAAACTGTTCCTAGCCTACTGACAAAGGAATGTTTTCCTTTGTTTTAAAATCAGTTTCCATAGTCAGCTATGATCAGAGAACACATACTAACAAGAAAGGCCAGAGGAAAACATTTAAAAAAGAGAGAGAGATAAAAGGTTTCTCCCTCAAGGACTGATTGTAAATGTGAAGATGCTTGACAGTTCCAGGACAAATTTTTGTATCTTGTCTTTGATAGGCAGTGTCCCAGATCAATCTGAGATGAACTAGATAGAAACCTATCTTGGCTGGTGATGAAAGTTTCCTCTCTTTTCCTAGTAACATTACCCAGTGCAGAAAACAACCGGCAAAGAATCAGAGAATCAAAGCCTTATTCCAATACTGTTTAAGTTACACTGTTAAACTTGGAAAAAAAAGCTTGGCTATTAACCCAAAAGACAAAGAAGAGCGGGAAGAAATTATTTTCTCTTTTGAAGAGGAGAGCTACAGAACAAAAATAAAGCCAGGTAAAGAAAAAGACAAATACATTTGAATTATTCTATGGAAATAACTGAGCAGAAAGGTTTTTTTGGTTAGCTTTCATTTGGTTTGTTTTTTCTTACTCTCACCTTCTTCCGCTAAAGAACTAGATCAATTTCAAACGAAAGTGTATGGCTTTTTAATTTTAGAAATGTGAATGTATAAACTGAATTTTGCTACTCTAAGAGTAGCACACTAATAGTGTGCTAGTGTACTAGTGCTACTCTAAGAGTACACCAGGAAACTGATGGAGCTCTTGTTCTACATAGGAGTAATTTTCAGGAATCATGATAAAGCTATCTAGAAGTTGGGGGGGGTGGGAAAGAATCACTGGGCCCTGCTGAGAATGCCTTGGCTATTGGCTGCCAAAGAAGGAAAAGGAAAATATAAGAGCAAATCAATCAGACATAGTTGGACTTAGGGAACTTCCAGAGGAAGAACAGGATATCTTATGATTGTGTTTAAAACTGTCTACATAATTTGTAAGACTTAGGCTTCAGGTTTCATACTGAATTTCACTGAATCATGTTGGTTTCATTTTATCTTAAAATTTTATTGATTCATTGGTTTCATTTTATCTTAAAATTTTGTTGATTCCCAAGTGGCTCATGCCAGATTCAGGAGATTTGAAGTCTGTTTGCTGTTGGTCCTGAGCTATTGGATGTTCTATTGCTTCTGTCATTGTGTAACCATCAATTCCATTAAGATTTTTTCTTTGCAATTGTATTTGATTAAAGTGAGCAGGTAATCCAGATAATTACTCAACAGAATGTCGACAAGATGGTGTTTTCACGTTTGCTCTGGAACAAAAAAATGTGTTGGTATTCAGCTTTAGAACTTTGTTCTAACCTCAATGTACCATATTACATAGAAGGCTACATCTACGCTGGTAGCACCTATGCTGCTACATCTATGCTGGTAAAGAGGGATCAATTACTGACCTCAAAGCCAAAAATGTTCAGACTGAATACTAGGTCCCTGTACAGCAGAGAAGTTTCATTCACACTTCATGACAGTTAGCTCTAGGTCTTTTCTAGGTGCCAAATGGCCGTAATCATTACCTATCAGTATTTTTTCATTGCAAGCATTGAAAAAAATGTTAAGACTGCTGTAACCTACTACAGTGTGAAACAAAGAATATGTGCTATGTATCCTGAGGGTAGGATGGCACATAAAAACATATAAGAGTGGAAAGCCTGCTGCGTCAGTGTGAGAGGACGATTTAGGAGCAGCCCTGGTGAAAGCTCACCCCTACTGTTGTAGGGAGCAGTTCCTGTGGTGAATGATTCCACAAGACATGTTGAGTTATTGTGTAGTGCAGAAAACCTAAACCGGACAAGGACTAACAGCTATGTGCATGATAAGGGGTCTAGTGACCAAACTTGCTCCCTGGCCCATATATTATTAATAGTGCAGACATTTCTGTGTTTGTAAAACAGTTTGCTAAGTATTCTAGACTAACTACATGAGACTCACAACCATAAATAATTCTAATTTTACTTAATTAACTGTAAGGAACTAGAAATGCTCAAAAGTAAAATAAAAAATGGTTAAACTACCATAATTTTTAGCTAACATGACTTATTCCACATAAAAAAAAGAAAATTAACATAAAATATTTTTTTCCCCAATCTCATTCAACTATTTGATCAAAATCAATCTATTATCATAGTCTTTGTTTTCTTTAACATACTCAAATAAATTTGGCTAAAACATTACAACAGACTATGGGTTTCATTCATTACAGAAAGTCGATGCCACCAAAGTCAATGTATTAGTGCTTCACTTTCTACCCCTCAAAAATATTATCTAGAATCTAAATGCTACTACCTACGTGTCTTATTCCGTGCATGAGGAGAGTTTTGTGTCTCAGACTGGTCCAAATGATTTACTAAACATTAGCTAGATTAGAGGTAGCAGAGAAAAAATGTTAAGCATGCAGGTGTGTTTCAAATCCTGCCTATCCTGAGAGGTAAGGTATTTAAACTATTTGGGACAATCTACCCTGAATCTTTTTATTATGATGAACACTTATATCCATTTTTGCAGAGAAAGGAAGAGTTTTCTCCCCACTTTAAAAAAAAAAGCAGTGCATACTTCTATTCTTTTCATGCCCTAGTACCGATGTGAGCATGAAGTGCACTTCAAGGCCTGGTTAAATTTCTCCTTTCTCCTGTTTATTGGAAAAAGGAGAATTCAAGGTCATGCCTATAGCCTCCTTTTTTAGGCTGAAAAGACCATCAAGAACAGTCTGAGGACTGTCTATACTTTTTCTTTTGTAGGTGAGCATAAAAAATTGATGGGACCATGAAGAGAGAACTCAAAAAAAAAAAAAAAAATCCTGTGCATAACCTAGAAGGTAAAGAATTCACCTGAGAAACAGGTGTTCTGGTATTTGCTCCAATGAGTTTTCTTTTTTCTTTTTAATTGGAATCTATATAAAAAAATGTAGTTTGAGTCTCTCACCGAGATCAAAACAACAATATTTAAAACAAAAATCCCATGTAACGTTCCATTTCATAATGTCTTTGAAATTTTTTTTCTTATATTTTGACTCTTCTGGAAAAATGAAAGTGACCTACCAGGAAAACCATAAAAGTTACACTTGTATGACAGTAAACAACATCCTAGCATACAAGTATTGATTAAAGTGACTTAAAAGTTCTGGGAGGCTTTGTTTTAGGTTTACATTTTCTTTTAGGTGATACAATTAAAAATAAATCTAGGACAGAGGAGCCTAAATACATTCACTTTCAAGCAAAAACTTAATTTAGACCTAGAGAGATTAGAGAAAGAAACTCTAAACAGTGTAAGAGCAAGTAAGTGGACTGTGTACCAGCAGTGCCTGTCATAAAGAGTGCAAAGTAGCAATGTGATTTTCTGTTAATAATTAATTCTGTTCAAAAACAACATGCAAATATTTACAGCTATGTGTTAGAGGCACAAGAAGGTATGCAGAAGGCAACTAAAGTGCAAAGCCATTTAAAGATGTAAACAAACACTTGCATATTTCTCACAGAATTTTATTTTGTAAGGTTCTGCTGAGGAGCAACACTCAGTCCTGTCCAGGCTAGTATGCTGTGTGCCAAATCTTACAGAAGGTTCCTGTAATAACTGCTTAAAAGATATAATCATAATTTTGAAAAATTATGCAACTAGAATATATCTGAGCATTGTAGATAGAAAAAAATAAGAACAAATCTGTTTTTAAGAGTTAGCAAAGACATATACCTATGAGATAGCTGTGAAGGGTAGATTTTCTCATCTGTGATTTTATTTTTCCCCATTTAAAAACTAACTATGGTGAAGAGTGTTCCTTACCCTATAAACAGTTGCAAAACTGCATATTTTTTTTAGGATTTATAAACTATTCTATTTCTGCCAAATCTTAAAATGTTACTTTATGTACTTGCTGTGGTTTAAGCCCAGCCGGTAACTCAGAACCACGCAGTCGTTCGCTCACTTCTCCCCTTCTTCCCCTACACTTCCGGTGGGATGGGGAGGAGAATCAAAAGAATGTAAATCCCACTGATACCCATCCCATTGACGGGTTGAGATAAGAACAATACAATAACTAAAGTATAATACAAACCAACTACTGCTACCACTAATAATGATGATAAAAGAAATAACAAGGGGAGAGAATATAAAACTAAAAAGGGAAGGGGATAAAAACCCAACAATAAACAGCAGTGATGCACAATACAGTTGTTCACCTCCAGCCAACCCATACCCTGACCCAAGCAGCAATCTGGGCCTTCAAGGTGACTCCCCCGCAGTTTATATACTGGGCATGACGTGCTGTGGTATGGAATACCCCTTTGTCTAGTTCAGGTCAGGTGTCCTGTCTCTGCTTCCTCCCAGCTTCTTGTGCCCCTCCGCACTGGCAGAGCATGAGACTGGAAAGTCCTTGATCGGAGTAAACATTACTTAGCAACAACTAAAACACTGGTGTGTTATCAGCACTTCTTAGACTGAAGCAGAAACACAGCACTGCACCAACTACTAAGAAGGAGACGAATAACTGTTACAGCTCAACCCAGAACAGTACTGTTCCAGCTATTTTGGAACTGTAGGAAATGACAGAGCCTTTTCAGATATATAACCAAAAAAATCCAAACTGCAACTGATTTCAGAGAAAATGGCCTTGTATGGCCCAGAAACAAGCTTGGATCTGCTATGTTTCATATGCAAGGTAAGTCTATTTTATGTCCTGTTCATTTATATCCGTGTTTAGATAAGGAGGTCTTCACGTTGGGTTAGAAAACTTGACAAATTATGGGGTATTTGTAAGAGTTGCTTTTCTCTTCTCTTTAACAATGAACCATCAGCTTTTGGTGACCACACTGGTTGGCAGAAAAGGTATTCCTTAAGCTATCTTTACTTATTCTGTATGCTGAACTACATTTCTTGCTGAAACTGAACATGGCAAAACACAGTGAATAACATATAAATATAGATCTATTTTGTTTTACAAAAATATTTTAGCAGTTTACTATTTTTGAACAAAATACAAACAGTAGAAGGAAGTTACTGCTGATGCTCCATTGATTTTGATCTTCTGTTTATAAAAATCCATCTGAAGGTAAAAATCTCCAAGAACAATTCATTCATGTATTAGTAACTGAAGTGAATAATTTGGAATTGCCCATGTAATGAAGCCTTCTTATTATTTCGTCATTTATAAATAATGACAATTTACAACAATATTGATGATGATGAAAGTAATTGTTAATCAAAGCATAAGGAATTAATTAAGACAAAAAAGTTTCTTCCTGCCTAATTATTTATCACTAATAATTCGCACCAGATATCCTGTCACTTGAAGTTTGAGTAGACACCTATTATTCCTTCTGCCTAAGTACTACCATCAGGAAAGAAGGAACAGAAAAACACCAGTATTTTAAAGAAGTTAAAATGGCATGTGTAGGCTTAATTGTAAATAATATACATATTAATTACATTTGCTAACACATTCACTGGTAAGATAGGAAAAATTTATAGCATTTTTTTTCTTATATTTTCACACTAGAATTTTATTTTTCATTGACTTCTCAATGAAAGCAATCTTGCACTGCTTGCAACCTAATGATTTCACTTCTTTTATCAAGCCATACAGCTCTATGGTGATTTCAGGTCTCTATTATAGAAGACACTGACCATTCTTTATTTTTCTTTAAACAGCAGAATATGTGACCTTAACTAACATAAATATTGTACATTACAGTAATAAAATAGGCTTCTGTCTGCACAGAAATCTTATCACATGTATCTTGCTGAATTGGAGGCAGAATTTGGTAGTTCTTGCTGAAATTTAGTGATTTGGGCCTTTGACAAGTTACCTATACCTAGATAAACAATGTCAAGGAAGAGCGAGAAATATACTTGCACTCTTTCTGAATATAGGTGGGGTTATAAGCACACTGAATTGATGATAAATTTACATATACACAGAAGAGTAATTTTTTTAAATTAAAATATGCTGCTTATACTTTCCTATTATTAAAATATTAACATTTGAATTATAATATTAACATTCAAGTTATGCTAGAATTTGACTCATAAAAGAATGCCTTGTTCAAAGGTTTCTCAATCACCTACTGATTGGGGTTCTTTAGTTTTTGTTTGGCAAATAAAATGCAATAAAAGAATGGGAATTCTAAAGAGTACTGAACATGTTACTTCTGAAAAGTAGAAAGGCCTCTTGAATGTAGATCAAATTCAACAGCGGATGATATTTACCTTAGCAGTGTATAACCCCGGGGCTCATACTGGGGCCACTACTGTTTAATATCTTCATATACAACTAGGATGCTGGGACGGAGTGCACCCTCAGCAAGTCCTCACAGATGATACAAAGCTCCGAGGAGTCGCTGATAGATGGTGATGCTGCCATTCAGAGGGACCTTGACAAGCTGGAGAAATGGGCTGAGAGGAATCTCATAAAGTCCAAAAAAGGGAAATGCAAAGTTCTGCACCTCAGGTGAATAACCCAAGGCGCTGGGACGCATTGAGTGCATATTGTCTATAGAGCAGCTCTGCAGACATCTTTGGGGTCTTGATGAAAAGCAGCTGAACATGAGTCAGCAATCATTTCTCATAGCAAACAAGGCCAAAAGTGTCCTGGACATTTAAGCAGAGTGTTACCAGCAGTTCAGGGGAAGCAATCCTTTTTTAGCCAGCACTGGTGAGATTGCTTCCAGAGTATTGTATCCAGTTCTGGACTCCTTTGTGTGAGAAATTTATAGACTTCCTGAAGAAAGTCCAACAGAAAGCCACAAAGATGGGTAAGGGACTGAAGCATCTTTCATATGGGAAGAGCCTGAAAGTTTGGATTGTTCAGCCTGGAGAAGGGAAGGCTCAGGGGAAGATCTTATCAATGTGTGTGAATGCCTGATGGAAGGGGATGAAGTTGCGGGAGTTAGACTCTTCTCAGCAGAAGATGTACTCTAGCTGACTCTACCTGAACGGGTAAGTCGGACAAAATAACTTCAAGATGTCCCTTTGAATCTAAATGATCCATGATTCTGTAATTCTTGAACCTTATGAGATTTCTATTGGCCCAGTCCTCTGTTTTCTGAGGTCACTCTGAACTGACACTTTGCCACTTGTTGCACCAGCCATTCCACAAAATTTAGTGCCATTAAAAGCTTTCATGATGTTGCATTCCATCTTATTGTCCAGTTCACTGGTAGAGATGATAGAAAAAGTAGATCCCAGTGGACTATCCAATGACCCCTGGATACTCTGTGTGGCATTGGCTGTCATCTTGACCTTACGCTACTGATCACATTCTTTGCACATGGGGATCTAACAGGTTTTCTGCATCAATTCATTCAGACATTACAGATTTCTTCCACTTTTGTTTTATTTTCTGTTGTTTTGTATACATAGCAAAAGACATAGTGTATAGAGATTAAGTGCCGTGGTCTATAAACACTGCTTTCCTTATGAGAATGACAAAACACAGGGAAATCAAAATATTATAAATGCTTAATTAGTGACTTCTTTTTTTTGGAAAAAAAAAGAAGCCTATATACTTTCTGATGCCAAAAGTCTATATATTGATTTTATGAAGCATGTAGGATAGTTTGAGTATGTTTTATCATACTTACTTATAAAAAACATAATTATTTCCATTGAATATTATAATCAATATTAGAATATTTGAATGGCATTTTAATTAGATGAGAATCAGGCCACAAGGGGTCTCCCTTGCTTTACTTTTCTGTATTTTCTTGTACATTACTGATCTCTTACAAAACATGGCTTTCCTTGGAATTATTCAGGATATTTTAAAAAAATCTATAATGTCGACTGAAGGGTAAGTTATTCTACTCTGAGGGAGAGAAATGTCATCTTATCATTTATTTCTTTTGTTCAAAATAAGTATTTTTTCTTAAATTCATCTTGCCATAAAATTATTACAAAAATGTAACCTTGTTAACTAATGCATGTTAAATCTGATATGTATGAAGACATTCATTTCAATAATGCTTTTTAACCAGATGGATAAGGTTACCCCTATCATTGCAAACATGTTTTTTTAGATGTATGGACATTTTGTGACTTATTATGAAGAATTTCACATTTGGAGAACACTAACAGCTTTCATCAAAAGAAATAGAGTGGGTTAAATAAAGCATTTAATGATTAATTGAACAAGACTGACTCCTCCTTTATTTTAGAGGAATAAAACCATTGCTCTTGTCATGACGCAATTGCTTTGCCAGAAGAAAAGAGCCAGCCACTTCCTGTATTTCCTCTGTTTGCCTGTATATACACTGAAGATGATAACTTCTTCACAAGAGGATCAGCTGAGGGCTTTTCTTGCATGGACCTGTTTTAAGCATGCAGTCTCTTTGACTCTCTGACCTCTAGTACAGAAAAAACCCTTGTTCTTCAATGCCTTCTTCTAGTTCATATTCCCCCGTGCTTGTTTTCAGGGCAGAATAGATCACTTATTTTTAGTCATATTATTTTGTACCCTTATATCACCATGAAAAAGACAGAATAAATTTCCTCCCTAAACGTTTCAACTTAATTTCTTCCTCAGGAGGAAGAAAACCTATCAACAAAATATAACTTGTCTTCCCTTTTATGCTCTTGAAGCGCTAGTTGACTAATATTTTCACAGATAAATTCTGACATTTTCAATGATGTTCAGGGAAAGCAAGGATGCACAGCTATAGAGAAGTGCTTCTGAAACTTATGCAATCAAAACAATTTTATCCATTTTAGGTATATCAGGTAAGCAGTAAAAAACATATTTTTTATAAATGGAAAAAGATGAAATAAACAAAAAATATTTGCAAGACTCTCAGATCAAAATCAAGAGTAAATTTACCCCAGTTTTACAGAGATGTTAGAGAATTTATGAATTTGAGTTGATGAACTCATAACATGTTTCTAAAATGTTGGCTCAGCTTGAAAGATGAACTTCCCTTTGAGAGAAACTGACTTCAAATAACTTACCTATTGCGGTGCTGTTTGGTTTGAGGCATCTATTTTTGCAACAGCTCTTAGAAGTTTTAGGTCCCTCTGGGGTCTTAAAGCTTGTGGTGAGCTGGATAAATTATTTTAAAGTGAGAAAAGAAATACAGTGTAATAACACTAGCTACTAGGCAAAGCCATGTTTCAGCCAAGGAAAACAAGCTGTGCACAAACTGCGGCTCCTTTACAAAAATAAAGGTAGGCTATTGTATTACCCATGCCTGCCCCATCCTCCTGCCTAAATGAGTTGAATTCTATCAGTAGAAAGTAGACATGCTATGAATACTATCTTCGTGATTTATTTTTTCCATATCAGTAAAACTCTTCAAAGGAATTATTTTTGTTTTCTGCTGTATGTAGCATTTATTCCTCAGACATTTTCATTAGATTCATAAGGCATTTTGCCAGAGGGAGGAGTTCAGCCTCCTGCACATTGTTTTCTTTTTTTTTTTTTTAATGCATCAAATGGATTTTGAAAAGTCCATTAGCAAAAATTTACAGTTTGAAATATAATCTGGATTGAGGACCAAATGTTGAAACTCTTACTCATGTTAATTACCTCAGCTCAGACACTGAGAACTTCCTTTTTAAAGCTTCCAGATTATAAAAAGACAATTAATCTACACTGAAATGGTGTAGCTGGAACCATATTTACTCTGTTTTTAAAGCAGTCTATGACTTGTAACGGTAGTTTCTTTGGTTCAGGAAATACTATTTATGTCTTGTCAGAGAACGACTGTCAAAAAATAAGCAGCATTTAGCTGATTGCGTTCATACGCTTGAGCATGTCAAATGTCTGATGGTAAAAAAGCAATAGCATAACAGATTCAGTTCAAGTACCTTTTAGACTTAAAGCAGGTAATGATAGGAGTTTTAACTGAGCCCACGGGACTTCCTTGCCACATGTCATTATAGATCATTAGATTCTTTAATGATACATAAAAATAGCTTTCTGTAGACAACCATAGAGTATTCCATAAAATTTTTAGTAGAAATAAGATATGTGTGTTGTAGAAGAAGAATAAAGTATTTAAGCCTTCACTTTTCCTGGGTACTTACTTAGCACGTAATTTGACACACAGATGACAGTGTTGGTAATTGCCTTGTTGTGATTTAACCCAAGTGGGCAACTAAGCACCACACAGCTCACTCCCTCCTGGTGACATGGGGGAGGGAATCAGGGTGTAAAAGTGGGAAAACTCATGGGGTGAGATAAAGGGAGTTTAATAGATAAAGCAAAATCTGCTTGCACATGCAAAGCAAAGCAAAGAAGCCATTCACCACCTCCCATCGACAGGCAGGTGTTCAGAAATCTCCAGGATAGCAGGGCTCCAGTAACCAAATAGAGGTTACTTGGGAAGGAAAATGTCATAACTTTGAAGATCCCCCTCTTTCTTCTGCCAGCTTTACATGTTGAGCGTAGTGTCATATGGTACGGAATATCCCCTTGGTTAGTTGAGGTCAGCTGTCGCAGCTGTGTCCCTTCCCAACTTCTTGAGCACCCCCAACCTTCTCACTGATAGGGTGGTGTGAGGAGCAGGAAAAAGCTTTACTCTGTTGTAAGCACTGCTCAGCAATAACTAAAGCATCCCTGAATTATCAGCACTGTTTCCAGCACAACTCCAAAGCATAGCCCCATACTAGGTACTATGAAGAAAATTAACTCTACCCCAACCAGAATCAGCAGAGTCCCAATAATTAGAAAAAAAAAATAAATTGCAGTGAGGATTGATTTTATGTATTCCATTACTGTGTTCTTGTCTCCACAATCTTAGAATCAGGAAAAATGTACAGATTGGATTAATCCATCTGCATCCATCTGCCAGCTGAAGAAATTGCCTAGGTTAGAGGTGGTAATAAGAATCCGCCACATTTGTTTGCATTAGTACCATTTGTTTACAGTGTATGTACTTGGTGAGCTGAAAGAGCTCTTGCATTGCAGTCAAGCAGCCAAGCAGATCGGTGTTCAGATTTTCTTTGTAGATGGCCAATTCATAGTTCCAATGTCTTGACTGCTTCTGTGCACAATCAGGCATGAGCTGTTCAGGCACCAATGGCTCATCAGAATGCCAGGTTTCTGGAGCAAAAGCAACTTCCCACTCAAGTCTTTTTGCCTGAAGCTTACTATCCTTCCCCCATTACACAGTTCATTTTTCATTATTTTGTTTCAGCCTTCTCTCTGATTACTCGGAACCAGGAGTCACTGTTGTATAGTTACTGAGAAGAACTACCAGTCTGGAAGCATCAGGACACCGGAGCAGCAGGGTACTTGACTGATCTGTTGACTTTCATTATTGAGCTAAATAAATTCTCATGAATTAAGAGAATATATTTAGGTACAATTTAAAAAAAAATTGATTTTAAAAATGCTTGTCAAGGTTTTCCTGGGACTGATGTGCATAGGCATCATCAGAGGAGTTTTTAAGAACTGTCAGCCAGATTAAAAGAAATTGAGGTACCTCAAGGTTTATCTTTAACAACCCTAACAGTTATCTCTCTGTGACTGTAGATATTTGTTTGCTTTTTTTTGAAAACTGGCCCTCAATTCTTTGCTACCAGAGGCCATTGTTTTTCTTGTATATCAACCTATTTTAAATCATTAAAACCACACAAAAAAAACTTTTTCAGAAATTTACCATATTCCACTTCTGGAGCCTGTGATTCCCCAAAATGTACTGTAGTAAAGCACATAACGCTAGTAAAAAACACTAACGAACTGTTTCTAATTTTGGATTCCTAAGGAAAATGTTCCTTGTTTATGCTAATGCAAACTAAGATGAACCCTCAGATAGGCTTTTTCAGCCAGTGAATGACAGAAATCAATTGTTACAGCTCTGTTCAAATCCAAGGGGTTATTTATGTGACACAAGGACCTCGCCTTAACAAGCATTTCAGATCATATTATCTTTTTTATTCCTATTGTCAACTTAAAATGATGTCAGAAGACATGTCTGCACAGTGAAATACAGCAGAAAAATTTCTGAGTTAGTGAAGACCTGATATGTGTTAATGGCATTGTACAATAATGTCTGGATCAATTCCTACCCAAAATCAATATATTTATCATTATTTATATTGAATATGAAATTGTACTGTATTCTTGCTTTCCATCTAGATTAGACTTACAGACTTTAGCACATTACTATTCAAATGTAGCTATAGTGTTTACAGGACTCAGTTGTCACATACATTAGGTATTTTGGAATAATTGCAAATGTCTTTGTACTCAGTTGTACAGATGTGCCTAAAGTGTGTATAGAATGAATTTTAGTGTTATTTTTATATACTTTCACATAATGAAGAGTGTCACGGCTGCATAACTGCTATCTAATGAAATATTTTTGGTTGAAAAATAATATTAGAACATCTAAAAAAGATCAAACTCTTATGCCAGATGGTGAAATCTATGTCACATAATTCTCTATTTAACTGTGGGTTATATTGCAGCTTTGAATAAGCTGGCATGCATACGGCTGGCTGAAACACATCATCTATTGGGAAGTGGTATAGGAAGAACTATTGAGTGTCTCTAAAAGCATAAAGGTTAAAGCTGTCAGTTATATGCAACAGGTTGACAGTGCCATTAGAATTCTTTAGTGATGTCTTAGAGAAATTTTGTCAGTATATCAGAGAGTGAAGCAATAGTGATTGAACATGCAGATTTTGGAAAACCCCGTCTAAAGCCTAAGCTGTGGTACTGCAAACAAACTTCTATCTTCCTGCCAGGATTTAAAAAAGAAATATTTTGAAGAGCTGATCTGCAGTCATTGATGACGTAGTCTAAAGTAATTACAGGGTATTACAAAATTGCAGAGTTAATCTGTGCTATTTTTGGATTTCAGATTCCATAGTTGCAGTGGATATCAAATAGAATCATATCATAGAATCATAGAATAGCTAGGGTTGGAAAGGACCTTAAGATCATCTAGTTCCAACACCCTTGCCACGGGCAGGGACACCTCACACTAAACCATGTCACCCAAGGCTCTGTCCAGCCTGACCTTGAACACCGCCAGGCAGGGAGCATTCACAACTTCCTCCTTGGGCAACCCATTACAGCGCCTCATCACCCTTACAGTAAAGAACTTCCTCCTTATATCCAATCTAAACTTCCTCTGTTTAAGTTTGAACCCGTTACCCCTTGTCCTGTCACTACAGTCCCTAATGAAGGGTCCCTCCCCAGCATCCCTATAGGCCCCCTTCAGATACTGGAAGGCT